>JAJOZX010012290.1:30000-114171 GCA_023014485.1 Bathynomus jamesi
CGGGAGAAAACGTGCGCACTCCTGACATGGAAGAAGAAATCCTACGGCGATTTGAGGACAATCCAAGCGCAAGCACGCGAGGTTTGCACGTATCCTCGGTGTGAACCACGACCTGGTCTGGAGAGTGTTGCAGGAGCAGCAGTTACATCCGTTTCATCGTCAGAGAGTCCAGGCATTACAACCTCGGGATTACCCTCTTCGTGTGGAATTCGCACGCTGGTTTCTGCAGCAGACAGCGGTGCAGCCTAATTTTCCGGCTTATGTGCTGTTCTCAGATGAGGCCTGTTTCACACGTGAGGGTGTGTTTAACATGCACAATTCTCACGTGTGGGCGCACGCAAATCCACATGATACACGGGTGCATGCTCATCAAGAACGGTTCGCTGTCAATGTTTGGGTGGGTATCGTCCATGGCAAGTTGATTGGGCCGTACCTGCTGCCTGCCCGACTCGACGGGCGGGTTTTATCTCCCGACCAGTGTCATGCATGTTTGCATGGAATGTTCCAGTTTCTCGCAGTCGCCGATGCAAATGCGCAAACGTTTGGTGTTTGGCACACGTCTGTTTGGGAAGCGCTGTCGGTACAACCTCACAGCAGCTCTTCCGTTTCCATTGGCAGCCCCATACACCATATGCATGTCAGCCATCTCAGCAGTCGTGAAGCGCTCCATGTTACGCGTAGTACGTCCGATTTAAGAATGCCCGCGGCAAGCGCGAGTCTAGCCCACTTCACCTTTTAGCCAATTGCAGCGGCGCCCTCTCGCGCCGAATGGTGACGTCAGCGGACATACACTTATAGATGAAAAGGGTTTGTCTTGGTGTTGCCTATCCCCCATTACAATTTGTACAGAAAGTTTTCAAACACCCTGTTATATATATACTATATATATATATATATATATATATATATATATATATATATATATATATATATATATATATATATACATACTCGCAGTAAAATCATATATAGGGGTCATATATATATATATATATATATTATATATAGATATATATATATAATATATTATATATATATAATATATATATATATATATATTATATATATATATATATATATATACTGTAATTTTTTTTATTACTGTTGTTGGCTTTTGTTGGGTTTCAACAGCTGTTCAGGAACGACTTGCGCGCGACCTTTCACAGCTCCCGCCTCATTTGTGGATTTAATGAAAGAGGAGTTGCTTTCTACTTTCTTGATGCCCTTATAGCCAGCTGTATACGCATGAAACGTCAAGGGTCTTCACACAGAACTTTCGATTTTGTTTTTGAAAGTAATTGGGTCGGTGTGCGTTAGAGAGTTAGATAGAAAAAAATGAGAATATGTCGAAGGTCGGGAACTGCGTGCTCTCATTAAAGGAGGTGGCATGCAGTTAGAGAGTTCAGAAGAGCGTGTCCTTTATAATAGTGGTACGAGAGAGTGAGGCAACATGCGGAGAAGAGAGAGCGATTGAAGACAGTCAGTAAAGGTGGGGAATTGATAAGACGAAAGCCTTTGATTCTACCCAGTCATGTACGCTGTACGGATTGAGCCACCCCATACATGAGAAACTACTCCATACAGGGGCGGACAAGAGCCCTATACAGAGACAGCAACTGAGTGGGGTGAAAAAGCTGAGGAGGTGGTACAGAACACCTAACCTCTTGGAAGCTGCTTTGGAAAGAGAGTATATGTGGTCTTTCCAGGAAAGATCACGAGAAAAGGAAACGCCAAGAATATTGAGAGAAGAGGAAGGATTGAGTTTGTTGTATTGTTGAAGGTAAGAGGATAGTCGTGTGGAGATTGTGACGAGTAGACAGATGGAAGAACTGAGTTTTTGAGGCATTGAAAGCCACAAGGTTTTCTCTGCCTCAATCAGAAAAAGCAGAAAGATTAAAGGTCAGGTGCTCCATAGTCGGCCTACGCGAATCATGAGTGACTGTTGAGAGGGACGCTTTGGAAGCGGGTGGAGAAGTGAAGAGTGGAATCATCGGCATAGGGTGAATAGGACAGGAAGTGCAAATTAAAAGATCATTAATAAATAAAAGGAAAAGAGTGGGGAACAGGAAAGAACCCTGAGGAACACGCCTGTTGATAGCTTTAGGAGAAGAACAGTGGCCAGCTACAACCGCAGCTATAGATCGGCCAGAAGAAATTAGAGATGAAGGCACAGATAGAAGATAAACCGAAAGAGCGCAACTTAGAAATTAAAGATTTGTTCCAGACTCTATCAAAAGCTTTCGACATGTTTAGTGCAATACGCAACGGTGTCACCGAAATCTGGAAAGGATGTATAGATTAATTGGATAAATAACTTGGTCTATGCCGATGATATGATGTTAATAAGTCCTTCGGTGTAAGGTCTGGATTATCTTATAAAAATTTGTGATCATATTCACAGAACCATGCTATTAATTTTAATGTTACGAAGCTAATGTTATGAAATTCCATCCTAAAAGCTTAAACCAAACATCTAATAATATTTTCAAGATGAGAGACGAACCAATAGAGCAGGTACAAGAATTTAAGTATCTGGGTCAAACTATCAACAGCTCCTTCAATGACTACTCAGACATAATGGAAACAATATCGAAGTTACTGTGCTAAGGCAACCATGATTATAAGGAGCTTTAAATTCTGTACAAGTGAGCTCAAGACACTCTTTTTTTTGTACTTTTTGCACTAATATTTATGGTCAGCAACTCTGGGTTAATTATAAAAAATTTTCACGCAGAACCCCTTAATTTGCTTTGCAAAGATCCTATAAATTGCTACATAAGTTGCCTCCAAGATGCTCAACCTATCAAATATTTGCAAACCGCAACGTTCCGAGCCTCCCTCTCCCTGAGATAATAAGCTCAGTACAGTCTAATGCGAAGAATTAAAACTCAGACAATTTAATTGTCGAAGCTATTCTTCAGTCCGGCTTTGTATTCTAGACTGTGACCTCTTGGTATGAAAGTGTTTTGTCTATCTATAGTTCCACTTAACTCCCGCATTAGCCATCCCATTACGTGTCTTTTTATTTTTATGAAGCTGTTATTATTATTGTTATTTCTTTATTACCGTAGTCCTTTTTTGTTTTTGTCTTTTAAATTCATTGTTTAATTAGTTGTATCTTTACCTTGATGGATAGTGGACGTTTTTATCTTATGGGATCTGCCTCCTGCCAATAAACATTATCATTATCACCATATATATATATATATTGGCATCGTCATTCCGTGTACTTTTCATTTTTTTCTTTTTGTAGACTTAAATGTGGGCAGGTTTTATTATTATTACTTGTTTCAGTACGTGTCTTATTTATAATTCTCTTTTAGTCCTAAATTTTTAGTTTTTTAAATTTATTATTGTTTGATTTATCTCATCGTTTATTACCTTCAAGAATATTATACTATTTTATGGGAATTATATCCTGCCAATAAAGCTTATCCTTATCCACATATATAATATATATATGTTGTGTGTGTGTGTGTGTGTGTGTGTGTGTGTGTGCGTGCGCGCGCGCGCGTGTGAGTGTGTGTACGTGTAATATGTGTGCTCCATATCTATCTATCTATCTATCTATCTATCTATATATATATATATATATATATATATATATATACTCATACTTTTACTTTTGGTGAGTTTGAACGACGAATCAGGATCGACCTGCGGTCTACCCCTCTGCAGCATCCCGCCTCATTTGCGCGATTTGGTGAAGGAGGGAATTGCTGTCCGACCTCCTCCTTCCCTCGTAGCCAGCCAAGCATGCCTGGTCAGGGACTTTGCAGAGGAATCTGTCCAGCTAGTTCTTGAAGTTATTCAGGTCGGTGTGCTGGAGATTCCTCACTTTTTTTGGTAGGACATTGGAAAGCTTTGGGCCTCGTATTCTGAGGATATTTTCCATCCTCGTTTTCATGGCCCCTTGTCCCACCGCAGCTGAGACCGTACAAAATCTGCCTCTTCTCTCATTCCAGTTTGTTTCTATTTCATTTCTAAGGTTAGGGACAGAGCCCTCAAGTATTTTCCATATGTATATTATTATGTACCCTCTCTTTCCTGAAATACAATTATTTTATATATATATATATATATATATATATATATATATATTATCACACAGACCGTGCATGGAACAGGACAGGAACTCTTCTGAGATAATTAAATCCACTCTAGTCCGAATAAGTAATGGTCAATGACACATACCATAGTTTTTTCTTTTTCATGATGGTAGCCCGACGTGGGCAACGGGTCACTCGCAAAGAGGTCCCATAAATATAGCTTCCCTCACCAGCTACCTGCAAAGCAGACAGGATCCAGTTTTGGGACATGGATCTAGGGTTTAAAGCAGCCTAGCCCTGCTACATTTGGACTATAATGGATTTAATTATCCCAGAAGAGTTCCTTGTTCCATGCCGGGTCTGTGTGTATCA
This sequence comes from Bathynomus jamesi, assembly GCA_023014485.1. Taxonomy (NCBI): domain Eukaryota; kingdom Metazoa; phylum Arthropoda; class Malacostraca; order Isopoda; family Cirolanidae; genus Bathynomus; species Bathynomus jamesi. The sequence continues at coordinate 34,422 of JAJOZX010012290.1, forward strand.
TAAAAAACCTCAGGGGACCATTCTGAGTTCACTCCCATCTTGAAGCGGACATGTTATTGCCTTGAAAAGTGGACGCTCAATTCTGCCAGTTGATTTTAAGTTTTGGTTTTTGGCTAAAATATATATAGTTACCCCTTTTTCTTTGATGTATTCAATCTGACGTGAAGGCAGCGAGTCTTTGCTTATATTGACGTTCTAAATGTAGCAGGGCTAGGCTGCTTTAAACCCTAGATCCATGTCCCAAAGCTGGATCCTGTCTGCTTTGCGAGTGACCTCTTTGCGAGTGACCCGTTGCCCACGTCGGGCTAGCATCATGAAAAGAAAAACTATGGTATTTGTCATTTACCATTACTTATTCGGACTATAGTGGATTTAATTATCCCAGAAGAGTTCCTTGTTCCATGCACTGTCTGTGTGTATCATATATATATATATATATATATATATAGATATACACACACACAAATATATATATATATATATATATATATTAATATATATATTATATATATATATATATATATACGCCCCGTAGAGGCGGGCCACCAGCTTGACCTCCGTGTGAAGAGAGACCAACACACGAAACAACATAAGGTTCATAAGGTACACACACACACCCTAAAATATTTTTTTCTTCAACATTAACGTGACAATGCCTTTATTTTTTAACGTTTCAAACGTGTCATTAATTTTTTACGTTACCTGGCGGCTCTAGTATTTTTCTCAACACTTAATATTATGCATGGACCTAGGGCATTATGCATACCCTAGAAAAATGAATGTTAATCTTAGCTGAAGTCTATATATACGTATGCAGTACAGTATGTAATCTTCAATTATACGAGGGTGGGCTGAAAAGTAATGCCGCCACTTGAATAATTCTGGATTATGTAGGGGTAGCCAGATAAAACCGGTTTTTTGTTATAGCTTAATATGGCCTGCATTCATCCCACACGTTGGTTCACTATCGATTACAATGGAAAGGAGTAAAGACGTTCGCTTGAAGCAACGTGCCATAATTGAATTTTTGACCCCGGAAAGTATTGCTCCCATAGACATTTATCGGCAAATGCAAGCTGTGTACGGCAAAGAGTGTGTTGATATGAGTACCGTTCGACGTTGAGAGAGGCAGTATAAAGAAGGAGAAGCAGGGCAAAAAGATTTGCGAGACAAACCGCGAAGTGGAAAGCCTGTAACGGCAACCGACGAGTCTCAACGGAACTACGTTTACGAACTGATTCGTGGAAATCGTCGCATTAAACAAAATGAAATTGTTGCAATGCTCGATATCTCCAAAGAGCGAGTGGGACACATTATCAGTATTCTCCGTTACCGAAAGGTCTGCGCCAGATAGGTGCCTCGCATACTCCACTGCCGAGATGAAAACTGAGAGACTACGCATTTGCCAAGAAATCTGCAGCGCTTCGAAAATGAAGGAGATGAATTTCTGCATAGCAGTGTGACAGGAGACGAGGCGTGGGTCCACCATTATGACCCTGAAAATTAACGGCAGTCCATGGAATATCGGCACAAAAATTCCCGACAACCAAAAAAATTAAAAATTAAAAAATCGGTTGGAAAAGTGATGATTGTTTAGTGGGATATTAATGGTGTTGCCGCTGTGAAATTTTGGTTTCGTAGTGAAAGCTCCGAGTTTTTACCCAGGATGGATTTCAAAAACTCATTTATCGTTGGCGTAAATGTATCGAGGTAGAAGGTGATTTTATAGAAAAAATAAATATATCGTTTTTGAGAATAAACTCTGAGGTACAATACTGTATCTGCTTTTGCTTCGTTAAAATCCTTCAACCCATTTAAAATTATTTCAGTGGAGACATTACTTTTCAGCCCACCCTCGTATATTCAGATTTTTTATTTTATCTATCTCATACAACATCCAGTATTAACAATCATCGTATTTTATATTTAATTTAACACCTTTTTTTTTCCCCCTTTAAACATTCTATAATAATCTCTACGTTTTGCACTAAAATAACGTGTGAAATAACGTCATTTTTTTCAATAAAGAATGAAATTTGCTCGTAAATTGCGGTCCTGTGCTATGTACTGCATATAAATCATTTACGGATCATTTTTATATATTTCTTGTTACATCTGCTGTGAGTTCCAAATACACTCCCTGAAAAAAGTTCGCCTCCGAAAAAAAATTCTCGAAGCATAAAAAAATTACGAATTGGGAAAATTTTTATTTGGATTCGTTTATGCTTTTTTTGATGATACAAATATAATTTTAAAAACAAAATTTACTCATTACTGATGCAATTTTTTATGCCTTTTAGAAATTTCATATTTTCTAGGCGAACTTTTTTCCAAACTGTGCATGTGCAAATAGAACAAGAAGAAATAAGGTAAGATTTGAACGCGTCATTTTTTTATTATTTTTAATCATTTTAATGATTTTAATTTCAATGGTTAACTTTTTTTTTGCCAAATTTTAACATTTTATTTGCATTAATACATTGCGTACGTACTTACAATACATAAAATTTTCACATTCAGAGAGATAATAATATTAATAATAATAATAATAATAATAATAATAATAATAATAATGGACAGACAGTTTATTGTTTAAGAAAACTATGCATAGTTTTTCTTACAAGCAACGTTAAGATTTTCATTTACAAGATTAAATGAACTTACATAAATTACGTTGAATTGGAATAAAGTCGAATTCAATTTAATTTCGCTTTGATTTTACTCCAGTCTGACCAGATTCCATCTTATTCACGTTCGATTTAATTTCAGTGATTTAGATTTGATTCCATTCTATTTGGTTCAAGTCTTCAATAGTATTCTGAAAGTATTTCTAAGGTTAAGTTCGTTTAAAAACAAATTGAAAATCTCTTTTAATAAATGAATACGGCTAAAAGGTTCGATTAAATGTACATTACTGTATTACTCGTTCATTTCTCGTATTTAACTATTATTCTTTGTAATGTATTTGTATCATATTGGATCTTAATGACTTTTAAGATTTAATGTATATTGTATTACAAAATTCATTTCTCATTTTCAACGATTACTTCGTTTATGTATATTAAATGATGCTTCTTATTCTTGAATTATATTCTTGGATTATATTCTTGAGTTATATTCTTGAATTATATTTTTGAATTATATACTTGTATTATATACTTGATTTATATACTACTACTTAATCACAACTACCTGTCAAATAATATATTATCCTTTAATTAAACTGTGAGTCCAGTGAAGCCTAAAGTTTTTAAGGGCCACATTAAATAAAATAAATAGTCCAATTAAGAAGTGTTTATTCTGCTTTAAAATTATTGTAACGTAGAAAACATGGTAATATTGTAATGTTTACGTTATCACGAAGATTTTATCTATTTAAAAATTTAGCGAAATTTATATATCCTCCAACCTAACCTAAGTACACGTAATGGCTACAAAAAGGGGTCTTCATGGGTATCTACCATCTTACTCCAGAAGTCTATCCTAACCTAACCTAATCTAACAGTTGGAAAGTAGTCTAACCAGAGATAGAAATTAATTTCTTGCATTATTTGACTTAATTCGACTGCATTTGCTTGAACTTGCTTGCGATACGAATTGTTTCCAGTTGGATCTTATGCCAGTCCCTGTTTTGCAGTTCGGCTTTATTTCATTCAATCTACCCCCAACAAGAAATGGAAAGTTTCGTAAACTTCATAAACATTTTATTGACGTTTTATAAACCTTTAAGACGTTTACTAAATTTCCAATATTTTAATGGGACTATATAATAGAATAGTCTCTACTCTGGTTTGAGTCAGTAATATCGTCTCAGCTAAAATCGTGTAGTCGGCAAACTGAATAACGCCTTAATACTGTAATAATAATAATAATAATAATAATAATAATAATAATAGATTAGTATTTTATTTCACCATTTGCAGGCATAGGTCAAGAAGAGTAAGTCTTGTTGAAAACTCGTATTTTCCGGTATTCCTTTCTATTCGTTCGTTTTTCCTTGTCTATAGTCACAATTAAGAATAATATATACGTCTTAAATAAAACACTAATAAGTATAAAATTATATATTAATGTTTTTGTATAACATCTGTGTAAAAATATTATATACCAACCAATGTATTATATACCAACCAATATACCAACCAATTATATACCAACCAATGTAGGCTACAACAGTACATTGGTTGTGCCACGCTTCGATTGGGAAAAAAATGACATCGTACCCAAGAAATATATTCTAATCCAACGTAATTAAACGACTAGAAAAAAAGACTAATTTGGCACTAAACAGGAGTTCGATCCAATTCCTGTATTATTGGACTTAATTCCAGTCCAGCGATTTGACATATTTCCAGTTGGATCTTATGCCAGTCCTTGATCTGAGGTTCGACTTTATTTCATTCGATTTACACCAGCAGGAAATGGAACGTTTAATAGACGACATGAAAGTTTTATCAACGTTTTATAAACGATTAGGAGCTTTAGTAAACGTCACAAACGCTTAGGACATTTACTAAACGTCATAAATTTTAGGACGTCTACCAAACGTCATAATTGTTTAGGACACTTACTAAACGTGAAAAAGTTTTAGGACGTTCACAAAAGTCATAAATATTTGTAAACGGTTCAAGAGAGACAAAAACCCTTTTAAATAATGAATTTAAGGTAAAAAAATATGTATTGCAGATAAACTAGAATTGTGAATCTTCAGAAGGATTGAGATTCACTGGAAAACTATTGAATCACCTCAATCATTCAACTTTATTTCAAGATAAAATTAAATGACGAAAAGATTTGTAAGAATTACTTGTTCTTAATTCGAGAAGAAGCTCGGTCTAGAGTAAGACAGCACCGAAAGAGCAAATCCTGCTTCACGCTTGAAAGTCGGGCGAACAGCAGTCGATAAATATATCCCGTAGCTGATACTAACTAGCGCTTAGGCCATTTATTGTGCCCGACTGCTCTACCAGTATCATCTTAATTCGAACCGAAATGTCTTCACTTCCCTTACAAGGAAACGTTGTTTCCCGTACTCTAACCAACGATGCTTGCAATATTTAAGTTTACGATCAATCATTAATCCTAGATGCCTAGAAGAGTCAACAAAATCGATATTAATTCTAAAGTGGAAAGCAGGAACTAATTTAAAATATTCTGTAGTCTTTGGTACTCTCTGCTTCATTCGATCTATCCCGGCTAGAAATGTGACGTTTGGTAAACGTCCTAAACGTTTTATTTACGTTTTATAAACATTTAGGACGTTTACTAAGCGTTTCATTTCTTGCGAGAACTTTAGCGCTTCCGGTGAAAATAGATAATGAATTTTAGGGCAAAATATTAAAGAAAGTTTGTAGCAAATAAACTACGACTGCGAATCTCCAGAAGGATTGAAATTCAGCGGAAAACGATTGAACCATCTTAATCATTTTACTGTATACATTTCGAGATAAAATTAATTAAATTAAAAATCTCTAAGAATCGATTGCTCTTAATTCGAGAGAAGCTGGGTTCAATGTGAGACAACTTCGAAAGAGGGAATCCCGTTTCATGCTCTGAAATCGGGCGAACTGCAAGCGATAAATAAATCCTGTAGGTAATACCAACCAGCGCTCAGGCCAACTAATGCGACCTGTTGCTTAATTCTTATATTATTATTACGAGCACCATCGGAATTCGAAAACCCGGGCACTGACCAAGCTTTATTTAAGCTTACATTCAATAGTTAATTCTTGATACCAGTAGGAGTCAACAGAATGGATAATGTCATTATTATTTCTCAAGTAAAAAGGAGGACTGCGATTCTGTGTGGTGAAAATCAGGTATTTTACTTATCGTAGGTTGTGTGAATAATTACAATACAGTTAAGGAGGAAGAATGATGGAATTGATTTAGAATATTTTGAACTCTTTGGTACTTTTTTTATTCGATCTACCCCAGCAAGAAATAGGACGTTTAATAAACGTCCTAAACGTTTTATTTACATTCTTAAGCGTTTAGGACATTTACTAAACGCCCTAAACGTTTTATTTACATTTTGTAGACGTTTAAGACGGTTACTAAACGTTCTAAACGTTTTTTTTACGTTTTATAAACGTTTAGGAAGTCTACTAAACGTCCCATGTCTTGATAGGACTTTAGTGCTCCCGTTAAAGATAAGTAAACAAACTTTGTTTAATGATAAAATTTAGGACAAAATATTGAAGAAAGTTTATTGGAAATAAACCAGAATTGTGAATCTCCAGAAGGACTGAGATTCATCGGGTAAAGAATGACCCATTTTAATTATTTTACGGTATTCCTTTCAAGATAAAATTAAATAACTAAAAGCTTTATGTAGATGGATTGCTCTTTATTAAAGAAGTAGTTCGTTCCATTGTGAGATAACAGCGAAAGGGAAAATCCTGCTTCATGCTTTGAATTCAGGCGAACTGTAGGCGATAACTAAATCCAGTACCCAAGCAGCAGACTGTATTTTTTATTATTGCCAGCATCATCGAGATTCAAAATCTGACCTCATTATCTTGACTTCCCTTTTAGGGAAACTGTGTTTACCCTCTGAACCACGGATGCTAAGCAAATTTAAAAGTTTAGAATCAGTAATTAATCCTGATACCCGTAGAAGTAAACAAAATCGATAATGTCATTATTAGTTCTCAGGTAGAAAGCAGGACTGCGATTCTGTGTGGTGAAAATCAGGTATTTTGTTTGGTTGCATTAATAATTACAAGACGGTTAAAAAGGCACCAATGATGAATTGATTTAGAATATCCTCTACTCTTTGGCTTAAGTCAGTTAAGTCGGCTCAGCTAAAATCGTGCCGTCAGAAAACTGACTGATGCCTTAATAATAATAATGATGATGATGATGATGATAATAATAATATTACTATTATTACTATTAAATTAATATTTTATTTTATCACTTGCACTCATGGGTCAAAAGGTGTAAGTCTGGTAAGCCCGGGTATTTTTTGGTCTTTCCCCGTTAGTTCGTATTCTATTCCATGATCACACTTGGGAGTAACATAAATAAATTAAATAAAAAACCAATACGTATAAAATTATATATTAACACTTTTGTATAATATATGTATAAATATATTATATTATTTTAATATTTATAAATAATATTCTTCCAACATTACAGATAATATTTATAATATTTAAAATATTGAACATTAATATTAAAAACACATTTTAATTTCCATTAATTTTGTTAAAATGTTAAATATTTCATATATTTTCTTCTTATTTCAATAATATAAATATTTATATTTTATTTTTTATATTTTATATTAAATGGCTTGACAAGTTTTGTTAAAAAGTTGGAAAGTATTTTAATTATTTTGAAAGTTTTTATTTTTAAGTAATTTTTAATATTATATATATATATATATATATATATATAATATATATAATATATATATATATATATATATATATATATATATATATATATATATATTATAACGAAAATAATAATCACATTTTAATATAATTGATTTTATTTACTAAGAAATGTCTGAGCAATAAAATGTCATATTGTGAAAATACAAAGTTTTGAACATTTTCCAAAAAATTTATCTTCACCTTTTTATAATAAAATTTAATGGACATTTTTACAAATGCTGATTTCAATTTCGTTTTATACATACATTTTTCTGTACACACGAGGAAACGTTTCAAACGTGATCTCCAGTAGAGCATTTAATTTGTCTCTCAGATATGGAAATCATGTCTTTTCAGAAAATCATTATCAGTGGTTATTACTCCTTTAAGTTTGGCTTTAACTTTATTTTAAAGTAGTAGTAATTATAATAATAATAATAATAATAATAATAATAAAAACTGTTTTGTCGGTATAACTAGTGATAACGGTAAAACAGTTATAACAACACTGTGAGTTTAAAAAAAAAAAAAAAAAGGTGTTGTTAATCCGCGTACCGTTGAGCCAAAGTTTGTAGAAACCTAATAAAATTTACACATCCAATCAAAGTACGTTAACGAAGGAATTAAAAATTCATGTTACTTAAATGGTTATTTGTATGTAAATTGATAAATATGGCAACCTTTCTTCCTTCTAATGCGGACTAAACCCTTCTATGGCTGAGAAAACTCATACGCAGACTGGATCAATTGTGAAGGTGAAGAGAACTCCTGTCTACATACCATTAATATTAATACTTCATTGTGGAGTCCGAATAATGCTTCAAATTATAAGCAAAAATGCTATTTTATATAAACAGCTGAAGAGAATTGGTTTTATATTAGAAATAGTGTGTTATTCTCGCCTTTGTGAATAAAACCAAACAGTCCTGTATTAATATTCCTGAAGTAAATATTTGATTTGTAAAATATACGAGTTTAAATGAAACAAAATGTTAAATTTACAGTGATTGTACATTGAACCCAATTTTACGAGACAAAAATACAGTAAATACATTTAAAATATATTGACTTCTTTTATCTCAATTTACATCAAATAAGTTACGATTTTACGGGCCATAAAATAGTTAAGTATTAAGTAGTTAAGAGTAGTGGAAAAGTACAGTTAATATTACTACATCGCTCGACCAATTATAAAAATAAAAATAGTTAAACAAAATGTCGCAAACTACAATGTGGGTATGTAGTAATGTCAGTCATTTAAATACTTTTAACTACTCTTATCTACTTGCTGAATCGGACCTTATCTGATAAAAAATTGAGTAAAAGGACTAAATAGTTTCTTTTAAAATATAAAATTAATAATTATATAAATATAGTTTAATATATATATACTCGTATATATATATATATATAGATAGATAGATAGTTTAACTATATTTAATCTAATACATTAATTTTAATACAAATATTTCTTTATTTTTGTAATATATTTACGTGATAATAAAAACATATTAAAATTATGATTATATTTTATATATATATATATATATATATATATATATATATATATATATATAATTACAATATACAGTTGTAAAAGAATTTTTTTAATCTGATCAATACAAATTTGTTAGAAAATACGACAATTTTTATAAAATTGCAAAATCTTTCTTGTCAAAAATTGTGTTTATATATATATATATATATATATCGTAAAGAACGACGCTTGTATAGGAGATATTCCGCGCAAGACGAGAGAGAGAAAACGGAACAAATGAAAAAATGAGGTAACCACCTGGGAATCGAACCCGGGATCTTCCGATTGCCGGTCAGACGCGATACCATTACACCATGGACCTCACTCTTCCAAATGCCGTAATCTTCTACATACTCGCAGAAACCAATGCCCCAAGGGGGCACCTCCCGCATGCCGTAACATTATATACATTCAACTGCAAAGAACACGCAGTATAAATAACGTAAAGAACGACGCTTGTATAGGAGATATTCCGCGCAAGACGAGAGAGAGAAAACGGAACAAATGAAAAAATGAGGTAACCACCTGGGAATCGAACCCGGGATCTTCCGATTGCCGGTCAGACGCGATACCGTTACACCATGGACCTCACTCTTCCAAATGCCGTAATTCTTCTACATACTCGCAGAAACCAATGCCCCAAGGGGGCACCTCCGCATGCCGTAACATTATATACATTCAACTGCAAAGAACACGCAGTATAAATAACGTAAAGAACGACGCTTGTATAGGAGATATTCCGCGCAAGACGAGAGAGAGAAAACGGAACAAATGAAAAAATGAGGTAACCACCTGGGAATCGAACCCGGGATCTTCCGATTGCCGGTCAGACGCGATACCATTACACCATGGACCTCACTCTTCCAAATGCCGTAATTCTTCTACATACTCGCAGAAACCAATGCCCCAAGGGGGCACCTCCCGCATGCCGTAACATTATATACATTCAACTGCAAAGAACACGCAGTATAATAACGTAAAGAACGACGCTTGTATAGGAGATATTCCGCGCAAGACGAGAGAGAGAAAACGGAACAAATGAAAAAATGAGGTAACCACCTGGGAATCGAACCCGGGATCTTCCGATTGCCGGTCAGACGCGATACCGTTACACCATGGACCTCACTCTTCCAAATGCCGTAATTCTTCTACATACTCGCAGAAACCAATGCCCCAAGGGGGCACCTCCCGCATGCCGTAACATTATATACATTCAACTGCAAAGAACACGCATTTGTTCCGTTTTCTCTCTCTCGTCTTGCGCGGAATATCTCCTATACAAGCGTCGTTCTTTACGTTATTTATACTGCGTGTTCTTTGCAGTTGAATGTATATAATGTTACGGCATGCGGGAGGTGCCCCCTTGGGGCATTGGTTTCTGCGAGTATGTAGAAGAATTACGGCATTTGGAAGAGTGAGGTCCATGGTGTAATGGTATCGCGTCTGACCGGCAATCCGAAGATCCCGGGTTCGATTCCCAGGTGGTTACCTCATTTTTTCATTTGTTCCGTTTTCTCTCTCTCGTCTTGCGCGGAATATCTCCTATACAAGCGTCGTTCTTTACGTTATTTATACTGCGTGTTCTTTGCAGTTGAATGTATATATATATATATATACAATTTCAGATACTACATAAACAGGATAATCTAATCCAATATTTACATCTTTTTACAGGATCATAAAAATATTATTTTAGCGTTTTATTTTGTCACTAATATGCTTGAAACATATATATATATATATATATATATATATATATATATATATATATATATATATATATATATATATAAGGTGTTCAAGGGAGGCCTGAAATAAAATAAAAATTCAGACCTTTTAAACAGTTAGTAAGTAGCCAGATTCTCGAATTTTATATAAATTATGTATTAAATTAAAAAAAAAAACATTTATTTATAACTGATTTTAAAACATATCTACATTGGTAATGAAAGGTGATTAGGATGATACGTCTCATTCAGATCACCCACCTCCTAAATTCGTAAACGGGTGCTCTATTAGAGGGTATTTATATTTATTCATGACTTACTTTTCTTTGTTTCGTCACATCATGATCAATCACTTTCTTCATATAGGTTGCATTTCATTGCGTACCGTCAGTCCACTGTGGTGAGCCGATAAAGTTATACACTATAAAATTGAACGCGGCGGTTTCTTACGATGTCGGAGAGTACCGAGTTTTTTTTTACTGTGAAGGTGTTGTGCACCATGAATATGCTCCACAGGGACAAACAATCAATAAGGAATTTTATATTGAAGTTTTGAGACGTCTACGTGAAGAAGTTGGGAGGAAACGGCCGCAGAAGTGGGAGTCCGGAGACTGGATGCTTTATCATGATCACGCGCCATCTCACTCCTCGCAACTTGTCTAGCAATTTTTGGCTATAAACGCTAACCCCCAAGTACAGCAATCTCCATATTTGCCGGATTTGGCTCCATGCGACATTTTTTGTTCCTGAAGCTCAAACAAACCCTGAAAGGACACCGATTCAAGTGCTTTCGAAAAATGTTTTCAGCAGTGGCAGGATCGTTGGGCAGAGTGTGTTGCTTCAGAAAGAACGTACTTTGAGGGAGATTAAGCCCAAACCCTGTAAATACCATATTCTCTCGATAATCGCATCAGTCCGGATACTTTTGAACAAATCTCGTGTGTGTGTGTGTGTGTGTATACAGTATATGTATATATATATTATATATATATATATAATATATATATATAATATATATAATATATATAATATATATATATATATATATATATACACTACCAGTCAAAAGTTTAAGTACACCCTGAAATATTCATAAATTTCAAATTTTGTTTAAAGTTTTTTATTTATTAACTAAGTTATCATGACACAAATTCATAAGTAAAAACATGGGAACTTAAATAACAACAAATCAGGACAATTTACCAAAAGCAAAGTCTAAATTTTAGATTCATCAAAATAGCCTCCTCTAGCAGCGATTACAGCAAAACAAGTCCTTGGCTTGCGCTCAACAAGAGAAAGAAGATAAGATAGTCTGGTGAAAGCTGCTGCCAGCACTCTTGTAAGAGTTCCCAGAGCTTCTGAGCACTGGATGGCTGCTTGGCTTTCACTCGTTGATCCACTTCATCCCACGCTAGCTCGATGGGGTTTCAGATCCGGGAACTGTGCTGGCCATTCCATAACTGTGAGATGACGTTGCCGTTCTTTCTGCTTCAGGTAATTTTGACACAGCTTTCAAGTGTGTTTAGGATCGTTATCTTGCTGCATTATGAACTGTTAGCCAACTAGTCGCAGTCCAGATGGGATGGCATGGTGCTGTAGAATGCTGTGATAGCCACGTTGGTTCAGTATTCCAGTGACTTTGTGGAGATCTCCAACTTGCTCCCCTGCAAAACATCCCAAAACCATCACACTTTCTCCACCGTGCTTCACTGTTGGCACAACACACTGCTGTGTCATTCTTTCACCCGCTCTGCGCCGCACAAATACTCTGCGTCTGTATCCAAAACTTCGAACTTTGATTCGTCAGTCCAAAGGACAAATTTCCACTGCTCAACAGTCCACTTTTGGTGTTTTTAGGCCAGGCTAGCCTTTCTTTTGTTCTGGAGTCTCAATATTGGTTTCTTTGCTGCAGTTCGTCCTTTTAATCCTGTCTCTCTTAGTCTTCTCTGAACAGTTGATGTTGAAACTGTTGTACTTCTGGAGTGTTCAGTTGGGCTTTGATTTCAGGTGCTGTGAGGCGTCTGTTGCGCAGATTGGTAACTCGGATATACTTGTCCTCTGAGTCTGTTGTGGTTCTTAGTCGCCCTGACCTTTTTCTGTCCTTATTCTGACCAGTTTCTTCGTACCGTTTAATGGCATTCACAGAAACTTTTAATTTTTTTAGTATTTGCCAAAGTGATTAGCTCTCATTTCTCAAAGTTACAATCGACTGTCTTCTTTCTGTTGTTAACTGAGCTTTGGCACCCATTTTTGCTTTTTAAAACAGAAATATACCTTAAACTACACAGTTAGTTCCTCTGCAAGGATTTTATATGTAAAGAACTGTAGCGCATGTTAATAACTGAACACATGTATTAACATACTCCTGAAGAAACACACTACCCCAGTAAAGACTTTTAAACTGTTTTTGGACCTTTGTGCAGAGCTAATGGCATTAATTATAGGGTGCATGCTAGACGTAAATTAACACATTTTGAAGGCTATTTTGAAGAAGCTTCTGTGTTACAACACACCGCATAGGGCAGATGCACTGAAGCATACAATATGAAAGCCAGGTAAGCAAATTCATCTCTAGTACCTGTTAAGTTTACATTTGAAGTTTGTCATGAGCTAAGCAGCTATGGAAAAACTATATATGCTTACAACATGGTATCGTATGTGGTACCTTTACTTCTAATTAAATATAAATTATTAATTAATTGAATTAAATATCTACAAAATTGCCTCGGGATTGGCGACATAGCCTATTGGGAATGAAAATAATTGCCATACATACATAGAACCAAATATGGAGGCATTAGGACCACCCAACCACAGAAAAGTTTATTATTTCGTGTCCAAAATCTCCCACTGCTGACTCATGAAAATTACATCGAGAAAAGAGTCAACGAACTTTGCAAAATCAGCAAATAATAAAAGACGAAGATTTATACTGGCGGCACTCTGAGCTGCTTATGTTACAGCGATGCTTTAAGCAAGGAAGATGTACTTTATCTTCCTATAAGTTCTGAGTGAATAACATGTGATATAAACCTAATAACGCACAAGGATAGGCCTACATCGAAAAACATCGTCGCGTCCTACGAACGGAAGCGAGGCTCAACGAAATAATAAGGTAAGGCAATGTCTTTCTTTACCATTAGGCAGCGCAAATACCGAAGGCAAATAAACATAAAGAGGTCTTTTGAAGACCTACACATATATGACTCTAACGAAAAAACGTAGGGCTTTTGTCGTTAACTCTCCACTGTAATCTGCTGGAAAGTTCCAATAGATGAAGGTATCAGGCAATCAACCCATAGCCCTTTATACAGTAGTTTTTTTCACAGCAGCAAAACATTGGAAATTAGTAGGTGTACTTAAACTTTTGACTGGTAGTATATATATATATATATATATATATATATATACAGGGTGGTGCAAAAGTCTGGACCCATAGGCGGTTTATGGAAAAAAAAGTGTGGCCTGCAGGAAGTTTATTATGAAATGAAATTTAATTAACCATACACCAGTGACTAAATTATGTTAAATTTAACGTTCTACGTAGTTCAGAATTTACAATAAGTGTTCGAATTGATGTCCATCTTCTTCCAAAACACTCCTTCTTTTGTGTACAAAAGCACAAGCTCTATTCTTCTGCTATTGTTAACTTCTCTGCCATAGGGTAACAATCTGAAAAATATTTAGTAAAATTATAAACAAAAATTAAATTATAAAAACTATAAAAATCGAAAGATATTTTTTATATTGTAAATTGCCTATGGGTCCAGACTTTTGCCCACCCTGTATATATATATATATATCTATATATATACATATACATATATATATATATATATATTATATATATATATATTATATATATATATATATAATGTCGAATATATATACACCATCCAAACTTTTTTGTATTTTCTGCTTACTGACTTTTGAAAGAAAGTTCATGAAGAAATAGAAAATATATTAATAAAATTTTATTTATTTCAGTGCTGAATTAAATGTTCTCAGACTGAAATTATGTTTGCAGAGGAATACATGTATTTTATTTGTATTTTAACTATACACATATAGAAAGAGAAGTTACAAAGCAAATAAGACAAACGTACAAGCTGTAAATTCTTGCATATCAACACTTTTTTTGTTTAACTAAAGAAAATAAACAACCCAGCATCTAATATTGCTTACTAAACAACCTTTGTCTGAAGGGTACGAATTAATTAAATGCGAAGGAAGATCTTTAGTATTCCAATCAAAAAATACTTTGTTCTGATGGAAATGCTTGGCCCTCGTTCTCACAGGAACACGAGCAGCTTTGTGGGCTAAAGTCGACATTATGTAATGTTACTTTCTCTTTCCTGAAATACAATTAACTTTATATATATTTATATATATATATATATATATATATATATATTTATATATATATATATATAAATATATATAATATATATATATATATATATAATATATATATATAATATATATATATATATAATATAATATATATATAATATATAAGGAAAGTGTCCATGTGTAACTTACGTATAATATATATTGTTAGGTCGTGTTATCAGAGATTTTAAAAATAAGATATTTTAATGAGACTCAAACTGCGAAAGCCTTCGTTAATATTTCCCATAAATCGTGTCTTCCGCTCTTTATCTTATATAATCAAGAATATTTACGGTAAAACTAACTATAAATGGTAAGGATTATCATATACCGTTACAGTTTATACATATACCGTATATATAATTTTGGCGCTATCTTGGTATTATTTTGGGGATAGGGAACATTCTTAAGGGATTACAGTAGCTGCAGCTGCTACCGCAATAAATTAAATATACCCTTATTATATGAATGCGTAGAAGCAGTAAGGGTGATTAATCGCGATATATCGAAATGGTAATCGTCAGTAAAAAATTTCTTTCATTCAATAAACACAGTAATGCTGCGAGATTAAATTATGTACTTAAATATTTGTTACATACGCGTATACTACATAAATAACTACAAAGGTAAGATAAGCTAGGATAGGTACGTTTCTTACTATTTACTGGAAGTAAATTTACTTTCAGACCAACCCTTATATATATATATATATATATAGGCTGGGCCAAAAAAAAATATTACCCTGATTTTGAACAATATAATTTTACCTTTATGAAATGTTATTTGTACAATCAATATATGTGTCCTGTATAGAATTTCATGGTCTATCTTGTGTGAGGTTGGATTTTTGCTAACTTTAACCATTATTTTGTAATTCGTTGTTATGAAGACATGGGTAGAAAAACTTTCTGTTTATATACAGTTACATAATTGAGTCCAAGATTATGCGGAATGTGCCCTCCTCCATTATCAATGCACGCTTGCAACCTTGACTTCTTCCTTATCGACGGCAGTACCGCATCAAGGATTTTTTTTTGGTAATAAGCAGCAGTGATTTTGGCATTTTGATCAACAAAAACAGTCTCTGACTTCCCTAACTTTGAAATAAAGATGGAAACCATGACTTTTTGGGAAAAATGCGGACGTTCCCTGCAAAATTGATCTAGACTGATAGATTTTTTGTCCTGACTTCCATAAACTCGGTCATTTTGTGTGTTTATTATTGAAGCAACCGTAAAGGTCTCGTCGCTGAACCATATTTTCGACACTTCTCTGTATGGGAATCGATCTAACAGAGCACGACATTTTTCAACTCTTGCTTGCTTATTTGATGCAGAGAGCTTATGAACTTCGACTCTTTTAAAACATTTAAGACCCAGATCATCTTTTACTATACGACGAACGCTAGAGCAAGAAATACCAGTAGTTTTTGAAGATTCTCTAACGGACTTGTGGGTATTGGGCCGTTCTTCTTGACTCCATATTATAGATGAAACCGTATCAATATTTTCCTCAGTACGTGATGTTTTTGGCCTTCCACTGCCTTCTTTTCGTTTGGTCGCCCCTGTGATATCGATTTTCTTTATGAGATATTGAAATCCAGGTATCGTCCATCGTTTATTTGGAAACTCTTTCTTCATTCGTTTTGCACCTCAGTGTTTCTCCTTACGCAGGTTCAATATCTATGCTTCATCTTCCAAAGAGTATTTCATTATGTTATAACTTGTCCACCAACTATAGCAGAATGATGGTCTGAAATTAAAAAGGAAATAAATTAATTATTTTGTGTAAAAATTAGGAAAATTAATTATTTATGGAGAAACTGACTGTCATCTGAAAGTATCAGTTGCTGACTTTGACCGCCTTTCAATTGAGCACCATATTCTGATACCTCCCTCCAGTTGTGAGCCTGTACCTCTACTCCTTGGGCGTTGAATCTAGATTCAAAGCCAGCGTTTGAAAGCGTCAAAATATGGGTACAACATACGGCCTCATCAGTAAGATCACTACAGAGGGTGAGCCACAATACTTTTTCAAATGTTGAGTAATAGTTTTTTTTTGGCCCACCCGGTATATGGGATGAATTCCACAATTAAACAAGTGAGGTGAATGGAATCATTTTTCTTTTTCCTTGTGGGTTTGCAGCATATATATATATATATATATATATATATATATATATATATATATATATATAAGGTTTGGCAAACACGATAGCAAACATTCTTATTTATTATTTTTTCAAACGTTTCGAAAATCTTTTGTCATCATCAGTGACTTATAAACAAAATTTCTTTAAAGAGTGACAATAAACTAAATTATTACAATACCACAAAATAATCAGTACATAAATACATTAAGTTTAAAAGACATTAAAACAATTAAAAATGAAAATAATAATACCAAAGTAAGTCAAATATACAAAGGTTCCCTCAAATGTCGAATTCAAAATAATAACGTCAACCTCCATAATTGACAAAAGGATGGAAAAACTTTAAAGTGAATTAAATAGATGTGTATATATATATATATATATATATATATATATGGGGCGTGGTTCGGATTCCACGTTAAACTGTAGGTCTAAGGTGAAGTGAAAAGCTTGACCTTCGTCAGAATGAACAATTCGGGCGGAAGCTAACCAAAGGTTAAAGGTTTCATGTGTGTATATATATATATATATATTTTTTTTTTTTTTTTTATACCCAAATGCCTCTCCCACCGCAGTGAGGTCGCGTCAGAAACAGGCGGGAAACGCCTCAATCGCTCAAAAAAAAAAATATATATATATATATTTATTACTTACAAATCCACGTTTGTTCTAAACAAAGGTAATTCAACATACCTAATTAACTACAGGATTGAGATAGCAAAAAATGATTAAAACAAAATTAAATCAAAGTCCAAAACTACCAAATCTGAACAATGTTTGAAAAAAGATCAATGAGGGAATTTGACATCATCAAACATTTGAAATTTTAATAGCAAAATTTTTAAAATTCGCTAAAAATTTCTTCGCATTTCAAGCTCAGAGGAAGCAATAAAGAAAAATGAAAATAGATACCGTCTGACTTTTTTGAAATGTGATAAAAAGATCTTTTTTCCCAATGGTTCCCTGTATACACTTCATTTAGCTCTCCATTTTTTAAGTATTTACTTTTTATCTATCATACTATAATATATATATATATATATATATATTACAAAGTATTTGGTATATAATTGTTTACGGAACGTTCTTATTTTCACAGAAGGATTTGTTTCATAGAACTCTGGATTTATTTTGTACATAAACGTACGCTTACTGTGACAATCTTCGTGTTCAAGAATCTTTTTAAAGACGTTCTTTAAACGTATTTCTTTAAAGTATCTCTAAGTTGATTCTCTCTCCAGAACCGTTGGGATTTCCGTCTTCAGTTGTTGAATTGTGTGAGCGATATTTCTATTCGCCAATAGTTTAGTTAACTTACACTAAACTATAAAAAACACCAAAGTTCCGTGAAAATAGTCATTTGTCGTACAAATCTGCATGCGAAATACTGACTAACATAAGCATTAAACAAAATAGAGGGTCCTCTTTGGGAGACCCTATATATATATATATATATATATATATACTACTCAAACTCATTACTCAAAGCTAATTCTTCTTATCTGGCATGACTAAAATTATTTAATTTAAACAACTCAAACGTAAAGTTTCTGAAACCAAAAGCGTTATATAAGAATGGAAATTACTCATATTTTATTTCAAAAAAAGATTGTATCCAATTTGGAATTTAACAATTACCTCACTAAATAAATATTAACAATCACTACAAAAAAAAAAAATTAATGAATCTGTTTCTCGAAGCCAATTTCTCTCTCATGCAATTCAACCTTCTTTCATATTAATTAAGATTTCCATATGCAAACAACCTACATCGAGCTTTGATTTCTACCTCTATAATCGCCATACTTCGATTTTCAATTCGTCAATAATTGCTCGTGAACATTATATGTTCGTTTTAATCAACAGTTCAAAGAAACCATAAACTCAGACAAACAATGAGCCTAATATAGCTACACACACACACACACCACACACACAACACACACACACACACACACATATATATATATATATATATAATCCTTTTCTCATATTTTCCTAGTTTTCAAACGAACCGTCAAAGCTATTACATCATTTCATAATTTTAGACAGTGGAAAGCATATATTTTTTAATACTGCACATATAGTTTTACTTACAGAAATGCTACCATCGGTTACAAAAGTCGAGATACATTGAATCGTTAGGTAGGTATGGTTCAGTGTATCCCGACTCTAATAACGGACTTACCATCAGAAGTTTTATACACAGAAAACGAAACCTTTCCGCAACCTTCCATACAAAGAATATTATCTTCTTTTGTATCAAATCACTCATAAAAGAAGTTTTAAAGACCATTTCTTCTATCTAAAGAAGTTATGTATCATTAAAAGAAGTTACTGTATCCTCTGACAAAAAGCTTTGATACCCAAAAGAAGGAAAAACGTCTCCTGGAATTCACCCTCAGAGAGAAATTATAAGTTCTAAATTTAGAAGGCTTTATTTTGATTGCCGATCAAATTTCCTATTTCCTCCATTTATGAAATGATACATGTCATCCATCTTCGTCATTTTACTTTGGCTCCAAATGCAATCGTGCATTTCTTATACAATAAAACCCGTGTCTCTCATTCTGTCCTCAGTGAAGTGAATATACTCGGACATATCAATTATTCCTGTATTCTTGTAAGTTAAATGTACATCCATTAAATAACGTAATCATTATTATTATTCATATATCTAATCACGAAGGAAATTGACCTGAATTAAAATAGCATGACTTCAAAATTCATTAAGCGACAACTTCATTCTGTTTCATTACACGAATCACAACGTTAACACGTTTGGGTCTAATTGAAATTCCTTTAAAGGAAATTGACATTACAAGTGACATTTTGAAAGCAAGGCAAATTGAATAGGCCCTACGTCATATACAGTACAGTGTGTATTATGTATTACTCAGTTTGTATTTTATATATATATATATAGAACGAATGATTAATATTTTAAGAAAATTCTGAGTTACCAGCGAATTAGAATAATTGAACTGGAATTTATAATTCGGTATTATTAGGATATATATATATATATATATATTATACAGGAGGGGCGACAAGCTAGACCGTCGTGAAATGAGGAATCATCGCGCGGAACATTTGAAAGGTTGAAAAGTATATATATATATATATATATATATATATATATTTTTTCATTTGTTTCGTTCTCTCTCTCTCTCGTCTTGCGCGGAATATCTCCTATACAAGCGTCGTTCTTTACGTTAATTATACTGCGTGTTTGCAGTTAGTATATATATATATATATATATATATATATACTTGATTGAAAGGTTTGTTCTTGGGGAACCGCAATTTAGTAAGGAATAAGAGGAGGAGAAGGTGGTACATGTTTATTAGTCAGACGTTTCGGAAATTCAATTTCCATCATCAGTGCTATAGTTCTGAATTCAACTTAAACATCGCTAAATAATTTACTCTGAGCCACCACTGAAAAGAAATCCGCTATCACTCTCCGGCTTCTAACATGGATACTTCAACATTCAACCATTCCCAACCTTTACACAATTAGATTAACCCTCCCCCCCTTTGGTATAATAACCCGGTAAGACGTGTTTCAATTTTTGTATATGTTGGCCATTATCTTGCCTCTACATTTCATGTAACTTTTTAAAAATTATTATCTTAGGACTGCATATGAGTGCATAAGTATATTGTATAAAATCTTTTATTTACTATATTTGTTCACTTTTTACTTTTCATTTTTAGCACTGATGATGGAAATTGAATTTCTGAAACGTCTTTCTCGTCCTCTTATTCCTTACTATATATACACACAGTATATATTTTAGCGTATGACGGAATTTGAGGCGTCACTCACTATCAACTCGTATAAATTAATTGATTAATTGATTTTTAGGCACAAGAACAAAACAAGTTTGACAAAATTTGAATTTAGAATTTAGTTTAGATTTTTATTGGTCGTTAAATGACAATCGTCGGACTGGAAATTGTGCAGAATTCTATTGCTTAATTGGTGTTACTTCTTAAATATTGTCAATAAAATGAAACTGTATAAATTTAATGTACAGATCATCGGTAATTTTAAGGAGCGCATTCGGTGTTTGACTGACCGTCATTATTAACCTCACCATCTATGGCAGTGGTTCTTAACCCCTGGGTCGCGACCCAAAATTAGGTCGCCAAGCCATTTTAATTGGGTAATTAAATTGTCATTTATCATTTACTTATGTTATCCCTAATCATTTTATCATTATTTATTTATTTTAGTATCTATTACGAGTGAACTGTTTGAAGGCATGGGTCGCCGAGCTAGTCCCGCGACCAGAATGTGGGTTGCAGTCTAAAAAGGTTAAGAATCAATGATCTAGGCCAGTGCTGTTCAACTTCTATAAAGCGCGGCCAAGATGTTGCCTATAATCATACACTGTTGGTTAATACGACTTAGGAACCCGCTCAATGTTGTTCTCCCTACTAGAAATGACAAAATAGGGAAGAAAATTCAGAAATGAAATTTGGCAAACGTCCATTCCGCGGACCGCAAGTTGGACAGCGCTGATCTAGGCTAATGTGGAAAACCGTGCACAGTTAAAGTTATTGCGACGTCTTACATATTCTTTAAGGCGTCGTTCTAAGGATATAATCATCGAGTCAGTGATGGGGCGCAACACAGACTCGTTCGTTGGGATCCCTTAAAGACCACGGCAAAGGACTTCGTTCAGCGAACCCGAAACGCTCGCCTGGAATCGGGCCCCGTGTATTAATGCGTATTACTGCTCTGATCCTCTTAATGAGCTCCCAAGAATTAATATACGTTCCACGATCACTCAGGAGTTCGATTGAACGTTTCGCTATCGCGGCATTGGTGAATTGGCTAACTTTTGTTGGCATAACTTTTGTTTGTTTGTGTTTTTTCAGTGTCGTACCTTTCTTTGATGACAATTAAGTGTCTTAACTTTGAAAACGGAGAATTTGTGAAGTAAATTTTAGACCAAGTCTTTTCGGAAATACTTCAGCTCAAAATAACTCGTGTGGCTTCTGGTAGTGATTATATATTATATAAATTATACGTGATCGGCTATTATTTTCAAGACCAAAACCATAGCCTATATCAATATATATATATATATATATATATGTTAAACACAGACCGTGCATGGAACAAGGAACTCTTCTGGGAAAATTAAATCCCAGAAGAGTTCCTTGTTCCATGCACGGTCTGTGTTTAACATATAAATTTCTCAGGGGACCATTCTGAGTTTGTATATATATATATATATATATATATATATATATATCTTTCAACCTTTCAAAGGTTCCGTGCGATGATTCCTCATTTCACGAAGGTCAAACGTGTCGCCTCCTCTCTCTCTCTCTCTCTCTTTATCTCTCTCTCTCTCTCTCTCTTTATATATATATATATATATATATATATATATATAAAATCAGTTTGTACACTCGAATGTAACTAGAAACTAATGTGAAGTTTCATTAAATATGATCATATTAATTCGTTTGCTCACCAACACATTATCATTATTATTATTATTATGATTATATTTATTTATGTATATGCATACATATATATACATATATATACATATATATATATGTGTGTATATATATGTATATATATGTATATATACATATATATATATATACATATATATAACCTTTGGTTTGCTTCTGCTCGAATTGTTCATTCTGACGAAGGTCAAGCTTTTCACTCCACCTTAGACCTACAGCTTAACGTGGAATCCGGACCACGCCCCACCAGCAGCCCAGCGTCTTAACCACTAGGCTACCCAGGGTACCCATTTATCTACCAACCACTTTCTTTATTGTGTGGAAGGATGCACAGTTGGGTTTTGCTGCGCGCCGCCTGCCGTCACCGTGTCGCGATCCCGAGGCCGATGGATTCGTAGTCAGCGACGTAACAACTACACCACTGAGGCATATATATATATATATATATATATATATATATATATATATGATGGAGCTCATAACTAGTCGTCCATAGAAATATTTCAGTTATATTCGTCCTTATCTTTTGTACCATGCATAGAATAGTTAAGAAGAGTTTACCGTTCGTTTGGAAAACGTTAACCAAAATAAAAATAGTTCAACTTCAACATTTTAATGTAAAACATGAAAACATTTGAGGAAAATAAAAAAAAATAAAATTCTAAAGTTTTCGTAATTTTATTTACAAAATTATTTAATACTTTGTGTGTCCAACTTTTGCTTGAATGACTTTAATGAATCGTTTTGGGTATTTTTCTCCGAGGTTTCGACATCTCTCAGTAGAAATTTTAGCCCATTCTTCTAAAGAAAATTGTTGCAATTCATTCAGATTCGAAGGGCCTTTCTTGCGGACTTTTTTCATAATTATCCTGGTCATGGTGTAAAAGATAAGGACGAATATAATTGAAGTATTTCTCTGTTCGAATACTTATGAATGCTACTGTATATATAGTGTGTGTGTGTGTGTGTAAAATTACACCTCTTATAAATTACAGCTCTTCTAATCAACTAACAGTTTTCACAAACCAACCAACCTTACACTAAAGTTAATATCTACAAACATTTCAATCGCATTTTCTGCTGAATTTGGAGGTTGAAGTTATTATTAGGATTTTGGCATTTCAGGTAATTTTTTCCTATATTTTGATATTATAATTATATTTATTTTTGTATTGTTTTAATGTCTTTAAAATTTAACGCATTTGTGTATTAATGTATTTATGTATTGCATTACTTAATTTATTTACTTCTACTGTTTTAAAGAAATTTTATTTGTAGAAACACTGAAAATGGCAAAAGTAATTTGTCGAAACGTCTGAAGTACAAAAATAAATAAGAATGTTTGCTGTCGTGTTGGTCCTTTTTTCATATATATATATATATATATATATATATATATATATATATATATATATAATAATAATAATAATAATAATAGAAAACCACAATAACCGCGGTTGATTTAATACAAAGTCTTTGCAGTAAATCAACCACGACGTTTATTGTGGTTTTCTATCATACAAATTCACTAAAGGGTAACTAGTGCATTTTCTTCAAAAGCTCAGGATAAAATGAGTTCCGCTCACAAAAGCTAAACTTGAATGGAAGTTTTTGGCTTCCTGAATGGTACAGTGGTAAGATTTTGGACTCAGGGCGTTGACTTGCGATGCGAGTACGAACCCTCATTCAGGCTGCACGCTTTACTTCATTCTTTGTGTGTATATATATATATATATATATATATATATATATATATATATATACAGTATATCATGAAGAAAAACAACTTCACAGGAGTCCAAGATATTCGTTGGGTCTATCAGAAATAGGATGACCTTATCCGTGGGAAATGAATTGTGAAAATAAGCTTAATTCCACGATTCCCGCTTCTCTTTGATGACCCACAATGCACATCATTCGTTTTGATATGAACCAGATGAAGAAACCATTGTAGTTAGGCTTCTCACACAGTTTTTGATAACTTCGTTGTCTTCAATGTTTTCCACTGAATAAAACCACGCTGATCGTTTTGGAAACTGGGCCAACGAAGAATCCAAACAAAGAACTCATCACCTGATATTGATCAGGCCTTTACGTATCCAACATCACTGAATTAACATTCGAATGACAGTCTTTCCTTGCCTCTGTACAATCTCTTTTGCAAGCCGAGTTGTTTCTTCGCCTCTTTCTGCTGCTCATATGGATGATATCTTTGCTTTCCAGCAACCCACCCTCTCCAAAATTGGTAAAATATGCGTCATATACTTTCTTCCATCTGTTTGTCACCCAGCTTTCACTTTGATGAATTTTCTACGCAATCTACTTATGGGTGATAAGCGTTGATCCCCTTCTCATTGCTGTAGGTATTTGCTTGGATGCGGTCCACCACACGCTATTCTCCACTGTCATTAATAACCCAAGCCAATAGCGTTTTAGCATACAAATGTGAAATCAGAATAGGCTAAAAATTGACATATAAAACCTGGTTACGTTCTACATCATACCCTGTACACCCCTAGGAGGTTATGTTACACCCTGTCCATAAATTTACTTATTCATCCAAATTATAGATCTACACCCTACAATTTCAAAAATTTTGAATACGTCAAAAAATTTGGAAACGATTTTAAAAAGTAAGTTTCATGTAATCCTTTATGTTAGAATGATGGACCGTAAAATCATTTTGGCTCTTAAACTAATAATAATTGGCCTAAAAAGGCACTTTTTCTTTCAATATAAATTCTAAAAGTTCTTAAAAAGCTTATTTCCATTCAAAATGTTCATAAAAAAGGTGGATGGGAGTAAAGAGAACCCCCCCCTCATCCCTTCTCTGCACGCCTCTTCATATATATATATATATATATATATATATATATATATATATATATATATATATATATCATCTTTACATCATCTCTGCAATCCTTTAGAGGAAAAATCCTGATAAACGCAGCGACTGTGAGCTAATTAAAGACCGCTTTTTAACGCAACAAGTCAAGTTACGATCGACGCGTCGAGTGAAAGCGTTTTAACGACTTCGGCTCAATCGCTGCTGCAGACGTAGACGCCACCGTCGACGAAGAAACAGCTGCGGTTCTCTCACAGATACGTTATTGGAAATTTGGGTTCGTGTTGCTCCTTTTAATGAATGGTTCCATGGCCCCATGAACCCCCTTTTCGGGAAGAAGAAGGAAGAAGACTTTCCTTATAGGATTTTAACGAATGATTTCGTAAAATCGTTTCTAACGAAACCGCAAAAGACCCTCTAAACGCGATACAGGAATATTGTATAATAACAGGCTCAAATAGGGGGGAGTTTTACCACTATTTATCGGTAAGAAAAATAAAGTTTCCAGGACAGGACCTTTTTAAGCGATTGTATATGGGTCGTTATTCCTTATGTAAATAATTGATGTAAACAATAATGTAAATGTAGATGTAAATAATGTACATGAATACTGTACATAAAATGTGATATATATATATATATATGAATGTGTATATACTGTATGTATATATATATATATATATATGAGTATATATATGTATATAAAATGTGAATATATATATATATATATATTAATATAAAGAACGACGCTTGTGTAGAAGAGCGTCCGCACAAGAAGAGGAGAAAGAATGAACAAATGAAAAATGAGGCACCTCGCAGGAATCGAACCCGGGATCATCTAATTGCCGGTCGGACATGCTATCCACTACACCAAGGTCCTCGATCAATCAGAAGTCGTAATTCTCCTACATACAGCAAAATCGAATGCCCTGAGGGGGCACCTTCTCATGCCGTACATATATACATTTTAACTGCAAACAACACGCAGTATATTAATGTAAAGAACGACGCTTTCTCCTCTTCTTGTGCGGACGCTCTTCTACATGAGCGTCGTTCTTTAATTCCGATACATTAAAAGAAGAAGCGGGGAACCTTCAGAGAATTTAATCAGCTTCAGAGAATCCTCCGATTTTCTACAAGAAGAAATCGGAGAGTAGTATAAGAGACTACTGCGATTCCCTATACGGCACCAACTACTCCAGAGTACTCCATATATATATATATATATATATATATATATATATATGGATGAATTCCACAATTAAACACGTGAAATGAATGAATGATGTAAACCCACAAGGAAAAAGATAAACGATTCCAAGGCCTTTCGTATATTCAGAGCTACACCTCGTCAGGGAATGAAGAGAAAAGGCAAGATGCCCATAACTACAGTATATACAACGCGGCGGAAACCAAAACAATTAGCACATACTTAACAAGAGTTAATGAGAGGCAAAAGGAATTTTAACAAGATATTGTCAATTTTATACATTCCCGCACTATTTTTGAAATTGTTTTTAAAATGGATAAATGCACATTCTAGAGTATTTCTTTCAATTATATCTCTGTTTTTAACAAGTGTTTTAGAACTATCCCACTTGATGCTATGATTACATCTATACATATGGTTAAGGTGACCAGAGTCCCGATTTTGGGCGGGACAGTCCCGAATTTATGACATGTGTCCCTCTTTTCAAAATGTCCCGAAAATGTCCCGTATTTGGAGCAAATTTTCATAAATATCCCGCTTTATTAAAATTACTGTTACATTAGACATTAGATGTCCTTTATGAATTAATAGAATTATGCCACATTCCGAATTCCAAATCTAAATACTAACTTGCAAACTGAACTGATACGATACATGTCGCCTTGCGACATTGCCGTGATTCCCGACTAGCGTTTCAGTGTTTCATTAGCGGCCTCTGTGTAAACTTGTGTTGTAGTGTAACGCTTTTATGTTTTTATGTTTGCTTAATTAATAACCTTAATTAATTTTTAGCCCTGCATCCTTTTTTTTTCTTTTGCAGCTAGGTTAAACTTTTTCGTTTGAAAGATAAGGAAATTATTAATTGTATCGTACGTAAGGTCGTAGGCCTAGTTTGACCAAACAAAATGTCTAAAACTAAAAGGAAGTGTACATTTAATGCACATCTGCAGTCTAAATATCCATTTATTACAAAAACCACAACAGAAAGTGATGTACGGTGTGAGAAATGTAGAAGTGACTTCAGCATTGGACATGATGGGATTAATGATATTACTAAGCATCTTGGCTCAAAAAGACAAATCGGTTGATATTGGTGCTTCATCTAGTAAGATAGTGAGTGATTATTTTAAAAGTGTGACGCCTAGTAATAAGGATTTAGAAGTAGCTGCTGCTGAGGGTTTGTGGGCTTACCATACAGTCAGGGAAAATCAAAGCTTCAGATCTACTGACTGTGCAACAAAAATTTTGAAAACATGCTTTGAACCAAAATTTTCATGTGCCAGAACAAAGTGCGAAGCGATTGTTTCAAATGTATTTGCATCATATGCTGAAACAGAATTAAAAAAACAATTAAAGGATGCTCATTGTATAACACTGCTAACTGATGCAAGCAACCATGGAAACATCAAGCTGTTTCCTGTTTTAATTCGCTTCTTTCAGCCATATGAAGGTGCTCAAGTGAAGCTTATTGACTTTAAATCTCAGCCTGGAGAAACCTCAGATATTGTGGTGAAATATTTAACTGATATTACACTGGAATGCATATGAAATTTTTTTGTCTGCTGTGAGGGTTTTTTCAACTCATGTTATATAATTCGACCATGCTGAATTCGAAAATGACATTGGTTTTCCTCAATCATGTCAGGTTTTTTCTCTATTGGTCATTTATTATAAGTCCAATTTTATCCCCAAATTTATTGATTTTTTTAGCTTAAACACTGTAGATACGAGTAATATTATAAGAACACTTGTGAAAAATGAAAACATTGTGTGAATAAATACTTTTATTCATACAATGAATATGGAAAAAAGTTTATTGAGGAAGGAATGAAGTTTTTTGGCTTTCCGTCTGTGTTTTTCTTCGGGCACGTCTCGCTTCAAACACCAGCAATAGTTCGCCAGCATATTGATATCCCAGTTTCCCTGGTACCTCTCTTCCATTATTTTGATATCTTGGTGAAATCGTTCACCCTGTTCCTCACTATAATCCCCGCAATTTTCAGGAAAATAGTCCAAGTGGGACCACAAAAAGTGCATTTTTATGGACATGCGCGACCCATGAGCTTTGAAAGCTTCCATCAAGTTTTCGACAACGGACTCGTATTCTGGACTTCTACGCTTGCCAAGAAAATCAGTGACAACTGATTTGAATGCCTGCCAGGCATTCTTCTCAGTTGGAGTCATTGCGTTTTCGAACTGAGTATCCTTGATCAAAGTTCGAATTTGAGGACCATCAAAAACCCCAGCATTTAGTTTAGCATCAGATATATGAGGAAATTTACTCTCGAGATATCGGAATGCTGAACCCTCCTTATTCATTGATTTGATGAAATTTTTCATCAAGCCCAGCTTAATATGAAGTGGTGGGAGCAAAATTTTTGTTGGTGGTACACGGGGCACTGAAACGACATTATGCGACCCAGGTTCAAAATTATCTCTGGATGCCCATTCACGCTGTGCATAGTGCTTCTCATCCGCTCGGCTATCCCATTTGCAGAGGAAACATGGGTATTTCGTGTATCCCCCTTGCATTCCCAATACAAATGCCACAATCTGAAAAAAAATGAAAATATTTAAAGAATTTAGAGAATTTGTTCTATCAGATAAAAAAATCTATGCATTGGACTGTATCACTTCTGTGGGGAAGTTAAGTGTTCTTATACGCTCTCAAATAACCTTTGGAAAAACAACATAGTCAATAGCAATAGTTTACTTATGATATTAGTATTACCTTCAAATCTCCACAGATCCTCCAGTTATGTTGGTCGTATACGAGAGCATCCAGTAAAATTTTCATGTTATCGTAGCTCTCAGTAAGTTGTACGGAATGTGCTACAGGGACTGATGCAACCCTATTCCCAATGTTGAGAAGTACTGCTTTCAAACTTCGTTTAGACGAGTCTATAAATAGCCTCCATTCTGATGCGTTATATGGCAGGCCCAAGGATTCGATTAGCCCCTCAACCTTGCAGCAGTACACTAAGGAAGAGGTATTTTCGTGCACTGCAAAAAACTTGCGGAATTCTTCCTCTCGTTTCCTATACCAGGAGAATGTTGTTCCCGGAGCCAGCAAGTTGTCCTCTCGAAGTCGTGAGCCCAAGATCTCGGCAGCTAATTTGGAAAGTCCTAAATCCCTGGTAAGATCATTAAGTTTGGCCTGGTTGAGAGTCCTCGGCTCATTTGAAGCGGTATTTTGAGGTATATACGACTGGGACTGGTCATTGGCATTGGTCATTGATTCATCATCAGAATCATCGAAGTCCAGGGTTTGAGGTGGGTCGGGTATTGGAATTCCAAGACCATGGGGTACAGGTCTCATAGCAGAAGGAATGTCAGGGTATAAAACAATGTGTTTATTCTTCTTGTTAACTCCTGAAAATAGAAACACAGAAACATGGATATAAAACTTGCATATGAAATAGAAGAAGCATTCAGACAGTGGCGGCTCGTGAGGGAAGGCTGCGGTCTGTAAGATATGAAATAGGTCGATGGAGTCTGTATATTTTCTTTCTTTTTCATTCATATTGTCCCTTCGGGGACAATATGAATGAAAAAGAAAGAAAATATACAATCATTGTATATGTAAATGTAACTTGTATAACAATATGTATGTGTAAATGTATTTTCTATAACAATATGTATATGTAAATGTATGATTACCATTATGGTGAATATTATGCTATATATGGTGAATATTACATTATGGTGAATATTATGTCAAGTTTCATACGAGGATTTCAAAATATTTAAGAAAAATAAATTTATAAGCCCACCTTGGAGGTTTGTCATGCAGAAATAGCAATCTGTCACGTGATCCTTTCCTTCTCTCCAAATCATGGGAATTCCAAAAGGCAAAGATTTCGCTCTGCCTTTGCTCCATCTTCTCAAATTTTCAATGCACGTCTTGCAGCACATATGAGGGGCGAAATTTTTGTCCTGGTCCCCTAGCTTAATTCCAAAGTATGCTCTATACATTGTCTTCACAAATTTAGTGATTTGGGACTGGTTTATTTGGCATGGTAACCGTCCCACATATGTAGCAGAATCTATTGGGATCATTTTTACACGCTCTATTCATTATGAAATATTTTATCTATATGCCTGAAAAGTAAAAAAAGATATTATACAAGTGAAACAAGTGATGATAGATGTTACTGTTCCAATTCCGCTTTGACAAAATCACGAAAAATTCTATTTTACTTATGAGGCCATAGCCGGATAACCTGAGCTGATTGAGAAAAACGGATTGCAGATTCGAAATCAGCAGGAAAGACTCTATAAGAATCACTTACAAAAACCTTGACAGCAAAATTGATGCATACCAGTGTTATTGAAGAGCATGACCTCGGCAGAAAATTAGTTGTTTTCTGTGGTGATAACACTAACTATAATTTTGGTGGTGCTGCAAGAAAAGGAGTGAATAACATTTTCAGGAAGCTAAATGACTACATTGGTAGGGAACTAATTGGGATTGGTTGTTTTGCACATATTGTACATAATGCTGTTCAGTCTGACAGTGACTGTCTGCCAATTGATGTGGAAACAGTGGTT
Source organism: Bathynomus jamesi (assembly GCA_023014485.1). Lineage (NCBI taxonomy): Eukaryota > Metazoa > Arthropoda > Malacostraca > Isopoda > Cirolanidae > Bathynomus > Bathynomus jamesi. The sequence continues at coordinate 65,726 of JAJOZX010012290.1, forward strand.
GTAAAAATATATTCATATTTCTACATCTATACTGTTCGAGTAGAAGAGCTGAAAGAGTTTTGTGATTTTGTGGACATTGAATATAACAGTTACTGGGATATAGTAAAACAAGGTGGTTGGCATTAATGCCTGCAGTTGAAGCATACTCAAGTTGTTTCCTGGTCTAAGATCATACTTTCTCAGCCAAAGCAAGTGTCCAGTGATACTGAAAAACTTTTTTGAAAACCCACAATCAGAGATCTGGCCGAACTTTGTGCACTGTCAAGCAGCCACCTTTCACCAAGTGGTTTTAAAGATTGAGGGTGAACATATATCAGTTGTGGAAGTGATGAGTGCAATTTCTGATCTGAAGGATAATTTGCAATCAAAGAAAGATAATGTGTTTGTGCCACTCTCAGTCAGGAGTCTCGTAAACAAACTTGAAAAAGATGGGTTGATTGATTCTAATGATTCCTTATCTGTAAAGAAAATATTAGTTGAGTTTTATGACACATGTGTTAAATACTTGGATCAGTGGTTGGGTCACTTGCCAAACGTTCAGTGCATGGAGTGGGCTTTATTAAAACAAGTTCCAAAGTGGTCAGTTGTCGAGAAAACAATGGATTTTGCTGCTGAAAAAGAACTATTTAACCCCAAATTTGACACTGAATTATTTGATGAGTTCATGTGTTTTGCAAAGTACATTAGTGATGAGAAAGTAGCAGAGTGGAATGCATCTAAATTATCAACAGACCAGCGCTGGGTGGAAGTATTCACTCATTTTAAGGCCAGAGATGTCAATCATCAACGAATGTCAGCATTAGTTCAGTTCATACTCTGTCTTCCAGGAACTAATGCTTCGACTGAACGTGCTTTCTCTCAAATGAATAAGACGTGAACATCTGAGAAAGCACAACTGAAAGTCTCAACTCTAAGAGCTTTACTTTTCACTAAAATAAACTTCAATCAAACCTGTATGGAGTTCTACACTATGTTGAAATTAACTCCGGAGTTACTTCAGAAGATTTCATCTACTGAAAAGTAGGAGAATTGTAAAGCAAGTACGATAATATTGTGTATTGGTATGTCATAGATATAAGCCGTTCTCAGTTGAGTTAATTTTTTTCATAATTATATACTCAATAGAAAAATACAAGCAGTGAAGTAATAATTATGTTCTATATATATATATATATATATATATATATATATATATATATATATATATATATATATATGTGTAATAAAAAATCCGATCCCACTTCTGACACCAGTTTGTAATAAAAAATTGTCCGTTGTCAAGGAGACGGACCCTTATTACAAATTGTTTTTTCTCGAAGGTCACTGCTAAGGCTCGATGAGTAAATTGAAGTTATAATAAATCTTTCTTTAAGTTAGTGACCCTCTGCGTGAATTCTTTATTCTCCGCTTGCTTCTGTACCCCCGATTTTAGTGTGTATTTGATAATGAAACAGTTTGTTTGAATAGCTTTTAATCAATAAATTGAAGTCACATTTGGCTACAAGTTCAATCTCAAATTCAAAAATAATACGGTCAAGTTCAGGTTTTTTCTACAACTAGTCTTAACATTAATTAAATAATTTAAGATCTATCGTTGCCCGTCCACTACATCCCTCGCAGTAGTTTAGGTTAACGGCTCTCAATATTCTCTCATAAACTCAAAATTCTCTCGTAACTCTATGTCTCAAACTCAAATCTCACACAATAACTCTCAATTTTAGTCTTTAACGAGCAAACCCTCTCAAAGGCCAACTCGGAGAATTACCAGATCGCCACCCGGCCAATCACTCATTCCCGAAGAAGCGCAAGATATCTTCTAACGGGTTTTTCCCCGCATCTGTTTTCGTACTCCATCCCTCCTACGTCAGAGTCCAAGACGCGCCGAGGCGAGCCCAATCAACGGAGACTAATTTGTGGGGAAGAGCGCAACTTAGGGGTTTGCGTCCCGTTGATGTGTTGTTCAAGCATTTAAGAACAAAGAAAAAAAAGGGGGGGGGGAAGCGTCGCACGAGTCGATGAGGACACTCGAGGTTTATCTCAAGGGCTGTTTTAAATATTGAAGATAAAACATGGGGTATTATGGGGAATCAAGTGGCTTGTGTATAACAAATTCGTTCCTTCCAAAAAAAAAAAAAAGTATTGAGTCCCTGAGGGAACTTGAGACCGAACGAAGGACTTCAATGGTCCGTGAATACGGAAAGATAAATGCTCCGTGAGAGGAAATGATTCGTAGTGGAGAGGCAATTCTGAAAACACGAATTTAGTTTACTTAGGTCTATCCAGATACGTTAGAACTCGTAGTTACAATGAAAATATGAGAAATTCAATCGAACATTAACCTAGTTAAGCTTGCTTACTATTTATAAATAAATTGAAAGTTGTCAAATCAATAAGCTAAAAATTTAATTTACATAATAAATACCGTGAGTCAAACTACATATACTGATTTATTCTGAAAATTACATTTGCAGAATGAATACTTTTACTCTTTTTAAGGGTCTACGGGCACTCTCTTCAAAAGTTGCCCTATAGTCTTATAGTCGTAGAATATCTATCGCAGGCACTAAAATGTTTGCCTCGTAACTTATGCCTGGGAAAAATGAAATGTGTATTGACTCACCGTGTAATTAATATGTAAGTAGAGGAAAGGGTAGGGTTTAGAAAAGAAATACACAGCAAGAAGATCACATTATACGGGGAAATTTTAATTTCTGAATGCCTTACAAGGGCAACGCCCTTCTCTAAATTAAATAATCCGATGTGGAAATGGATCAGCCTTCAATATAGTGTCATTTTCCTTTATGTTATCATGAAAAATGCGTCTACCGGTTTAGGACGACTAATTCTTGTAACTTGGGGTGGAAAGTGCTTTCTTTAGGAGGAATAATTCGTACGACGAGTCGCCTAACGACTCTTATAGTTTTCCAAAGGGATAACTAAATTAAATTTTCATAAATCTCATAAAGTTCATAAATTTTATAAGTAAAAATGGAAAAACTTTTTTTCTTTTTCTATACTAAAATTATATGAAATTATATTTTGCAGTATAAGTTAGTTATCAGGTACGGTCAACAATTAGTTCGAATGCAAGCTTTACCCGCATCGTCAGCGCCAAAACAAGTTGGTCATCTATTTACAGAAAGTTGCATTCGAGAGAAACAACTTTCGCAATCTCACTTTATGACGAAGGACGATATTACAAATCATAATGATATTATAATGGTTTTATGAGTTAATATGTTTTTAAAATAAATAAAGGAAAGCGATATAGCAGGGAGAAAATTTGAAATACACAGACGGAGAAACTTATAAATTGCACAACGAGAGGTCATTTCAGTACGGCTCGTAAATCGAACACTAATTCGTTAAGCACTAATCTCTGAAGGAAAATATTACGTATTTAATTAAATTAAACACATCACTAATTATCAGTTAGTCAAACACCAATTACTGAATGAAATTATTACTTAATTAATTCAATTTTACCACTAAATCTAATCAATTAAATTAAGCTAATCTCACTTGTTTTTTAACGTAAGTATATTGGGAACGGGGGAAAGACATTAAAGGTTTAAATTTGGGAGATGGTTCTGGTCTTAATTATGGGAATAACCCACTTCCTCGTAGTCAACGTTAGGTACTGATTCTGGGGTCCAGTATGACCGACAGCGCTCGGACTCACTGGCGCAAAACGAAGTCGGTGAGGGGGGCTTCGAGGGGGCGTAGGTGATCGGTTATGGGAATTTCTTCCGGAGAGCCAGGGGACTGAATTTCTGACCTGGCAGTCGGCACCGGCGGAGGATTTCGGCGACAGCACCGTCTCTTCCAGATCGCAATTCCGATGACTGCTATTCCCAACGCGAGACACAGGGTGAGGGTGGCGTAGGATACGGTGGAGGACATTTCTTCTTCCGATTTCTTTAGGGCGACCCTGCGCAGGTACCGGGTTACATCCTGAAGGTCTGTTCCCTTAGACAGGGAAGCGTTGAAGTGGTGAAGGGCCTCCTTCATAAATGAGGAGTTCACGATATACGTGATCGTGAAATCACCAGGGGGTTCAGGATCAGCAGGTTTCGGTAGTTGGGCTTCAGACTGAGACGTGCGCTGAAAGTGTACGTGGGGCTTTGCAGAATTAGGGAGCCCATTGGTTGGAAAGGGACTCCGTGATTTGAGAAGGTTTGCGCCCCAACGTGTATGGCGCATGAGGTTAAGAGGACGGGGATCATGATTAATTTCAGGGAAAATTCTGTCAGGAACTTTCTAAGTTGAGACAAAAATAAATGAATATTTATATAAGCAATGATAAATAAAGGGAAATCCTTTTCTCGTAATCTTAATGAATTCTTTTTTATAAATTTTCCACTCGATTCCCTTAAGCTCAAGGAATTTAAAGAGAGCTGATTCGGACGCGTGAAACATGCTATCTAGGCATTCACGCCAACCTCTTAATCATGAATATTTTCCCATTAAACTTCTGAGTCAGACGCCATGATATTAGAACGTGAAATATAATATAAAACATTTTATAAACGATATGCAGTAAATAACCTGAAAAATGTATGCTATATGAAAAAGAAAATATGAAATACGTATAGTTATATGAACATTGTTAACTCCAAACCGGAATCATGCATTTCAGTCAACTCTCCGAGGGGGGGATTAATTTGATTATATATTAAATGGTAAAAGATTTGTTAAAAGGAAAGAACATCTTTCTTTATTGTCTCGGGGAAGAGTTTAACCCATTTGTTACCTTTGGTTAATTCATGTGCGTGTCTCGTTTACTCGTTCGATCGCCTTCTAAACGTTAGCCGATAAGTTCATCTTCTAGACCAGCAATCAGGACCTTTAAATGAGTTTTGGCGGTCTGCCTGCGTGCGACCGCAGACTATCCGTTTCCTCGTACCGACTGCGAAAGCGGTGCGGTTCATTGGTTATCTCTTTTTTCCTTTTTGTTTCGTCAATATAATTGCGTTTATTCTTCTGGCGTACGTAATTCATCTCGTTTGTTTCTTCTTCGGTTGCAATTTCAGTCTCGTTTAATTTTCTCTTCTTTTGTTCAATATAGTCCTTAAGAGGGTTTTTTAATCTCCTCCTTTCTTCTGGGTCAATTTAGGATTTTTTACAAATTCTTGTACTTCCCTTCTTTCCGGCTCTGCAGACTCAGGGGGTAACGAGGGGTCACTCATCATTTCTCCGCCATCAATTTCCTCTGAAATTTCGTCTTCGAATAATGTACGCTCCCGGCTTATAAGTCGATTAACTTCTCTTTCACTTACTTCTTGCTCCATTTCCTCGCTGTTGGAGGAGCATTCGTTCGGTGCGCTACAAGATCTCTTCTCTTCACACTCGCAGTATCGTAAATTCTCTCCAGCCAGCTTTATTCCTGCTTTCTTAACTTTAGCTCTATCATAAGCAGATTCATTTTGCACGATGACGGATACATTCTCTCCTTCGTTCACGCAAACCAATTGCGGTTCTATACATTTTTTCTCAGCGCTTATTTTCATTTATATCTGTCCCTTGGTGGTTAGGACTTCGTCATTCACAGTTTTACAACTATGACTCGTAATTTCGACTTGGGGTCGAAATCCAACAGTGTCGATTGACCCTTCCCTTGCTAGACCGACATCGGCCCCTTCGTTCAAAAGTTCAAGGGACAACATGGGACCGTTTACATTCATTATTTTTTGCTCTGCATTCTCCCTCACGCAACTTTCGTTTATTTTTACCCTGATCGATTCCCAGGGGCATTCATTCGAGGGAGCTACTTCATTTATGTCTCTTTCACTGAACATAGTTATTTCCCGTATAGCCAATCCATCCGCGTCCATTATTACGATATTTTCCTCACTCGTTTTTAATTCATTTTCGCAATTTACATTTTTGTTCGCCGGATTCAAACTACTTCCGTTCCCACAATACAAACACGAGTCATTCTTCGTCACGTTATGTCTCATATTCACGTCACATGAACACATATATATACTCCATTTACCCATTGTGCTTCCGTTGGGGGATCAATTTCCCTTTGGTCTATCGTGTTCTCATCTATCATACTGTCATCTAACTCGCTCTCAGGTTTTAATCCATGCATTCTTCTATTTCTCTCTCGTTTAATTCGTACATTGCATACATTTTTCTTGTACATTCCGCCAATTCTCACCGCATCTGTGTCCTTCGACTGAGGCTTTACCTCAAAGTCAAGGTCACTTTCTGTTCTTTCCTCGCACTCGTTATTAGGTCTGCATGAGGCAGACTCCACTCTCAAGGTCAGATCACTCTGCAGACACGCTCCGTCCTCTCGCACCGTATATACTTTCAATATCACTCGTTTCATGGGCATTTAAACACTTCTCTTTCGTATTATTATTTAAGCTGCGTCTTTCATTTCTTTCACTCATTTCATTCATCTCTTTCGCTTCCTCATTCTTGCATGTTGTCCCCTCTTTCTCATTCCATTCGTTTACTTTCACTTTCTCACTTTTATCTCTTCTGTCCCGGTCCCTGCCTCCGTCTTCTTTTCTCCTTACCAATATCGGCTTCAATTCAAGTTCTTTTGTTTTGTGTTACTCTTCTCCTTACCAATATCGGCTTCAATTCAAGTTCCTTTGTCTTGTGTTTTACCTCTTCTCCTCCTTAATGACACTCGACGGGGAGAAAGGTCCCTTTGGTTGAGGGTATTTCTTCGGGGCCACGGAGAATTATCTCGCCCTTTTCCCATTCTTTTTCTGGGTGTCTTCCGCGGTTAGGTTCTCTTTCCTTATCTTATCTCCAATATGGTGACGGACTTCGGTCCGTTCTTCTGTCGGGATACCTGCCTCCATTCCTGTCGGGGGAGGGGTAACCTCCGTTTCTCCTGTCGTAAGGGGAGTAGTTTCTGTCGTAAGGGGAATAGTCCCTTCTTCGTTGTTCATAGGGCGACGGAGAGCGGTACCGATTCTCGTACCTGTTGTCGTATCTGGGGTTACCCTCATACCTGTTGTCGTATCTGGGGTTACCCTCATACCTGTTATCGTATCTGGGGTTACCCTCATGCCTGTTGTCGTATCTGGGGTTACCCTCATACCTGTTATCGTATCTGGGGTTACCATAGTTATCTGTTTCTCTCATACGGCGAGAAGTTCCGTCTTCTCGAATATTCGGAAGGGGAGGAGTACCTCTTCCTCTTCTTTCGTGGTCTTCATACCGTCGGCCTCCTCCTGGGTCCATTCCCTCCGATAATTTCTTTCATTCTCTCGCCTATAGCTCTCATCCCTTTCACGCACCCTTTCACTCTCCTTCAATGTCTTCACTGCTTCAATCAGGGGGCACTGACGAGCTTGTGTCCCTCTCCTCACATAGAAGACATCGAACGTGATTATACCCGGCATTTTTTGGATGGAATTTGGGTGCATTACTAGTGTTATACGGGACAGTATTAACGTGTGATCGGGGAGGCCTACATTGGGGAATACAAGTGAGGATACATTGGATAGAAAGGGGAAACATAGGGATGGGGAAGTGGGTAGGGAGTGGTTGCTGATACATGTTGGGACTGATTTCTTCTTGGCCAAGAGGCATGTTCTCGAATGAGATCGGCCAAAACTCGACCAATTTGAATCTCTAAAATTTGTTACAAATGGGTTCGGATCCGATTAGTCTCAAACTCGAGTCTAGGGGAACCGATTGGAAGGAAAGGTACTATTTATATCAAAATTTTGGGGGAAAGAAATGAACGTTTGATGGGGTTAATTTAGGGGAACTGCCCGCTATAGGGAGGCTCTCCACTCGTCCTCTAAAACCTCTCGCAACACAAGATGGGTCGCTTACCTCTCTTTCCGCGTTGGTGGGAAAGTTTACTCCTCCTGCCGCTTGGTGTCCAGTAGCAAGTTGCGATGTCGACTCGGCCTGAGCAGCAGCAGCCCACGCAGCGGTTCTCGATCGGGTCCCTCACGTTGTCGTTCGTCGCCGTCTGTTGCGAGCTGGTAGCCCTCATATACACACTTGGAGAGCACTTTTTTTCACTTAGTTTTTTAGGTGGGGGTATCAGAAAGGGAAGATCCCATTCTGACACCAGTTTGTAATAAAAAATCCGATCCCACTTCTGACACCAGTTTGTAATAAAAAGTTGTCCGTTGTCAAGGAGACGGACCCTTATTACAAATTGTTTTTTCTCGAAGGTCACTGCTAAGGCTCGATGAGTAAATTGAAGTTATAATAAATCTTTCTTTAAGTTAGTGACCCTCTGCGTGAATTCTTTATTCTCCGCTTGCTTCTGTACCCCCGATTTTAGTGTGTATTTGATAATGAAATAGTTTGTTTGAATAGCTTTTAATCAATAAATTGAAGTCACATTTGGCTACAAGTTCAATCTCAAATTCGGAATATAATACGGTCAAGTTCAGGTTTTTTCTTCAACTAGTCTTAACATTAATTAAATAATTTAAGATCTATCGTTGCCCGTCCACTACATCCCTCGCAGTAGTTTAGGTTAACGGCTCTCAATATTCTCTCATAAACTCAAAATTCTCTCGTAACTCTATGTCTCAAACTCAAATCTCACACAATAACTCTCAATTTTAGTCTTTAACGAGCAAACCCTCTCAAAGGCCTACTCGGAGAATTACCAGATCGCCACCCGGCCTATCACTCATTCCCAACGAAGCACAAGATATCTTCTAACGGGTTTTTCCCCCGCATCTGTTTTCGTACTCCATCCCTCCTACGTCAGAGTCCAAGACGCGCCGAGGCGAGCCCAATCAACGGAGACTAATTTGTGGGGAAGAGCGCAACTTAGGGGTTTGCGTCCCGTTAATGCGCTGTTCAAGCACTTAAGAACAAAGAAAAAAAGGGGAGAAGCGTCGCACGAGTCGATGAGAACACTCGAGGTTTATCTCAAGGGCTGTTTTAAATATTGAAGATAAAACATGGGGTATTATGGGGAATCAAGTGGCTTGTGTATAATAATATAATATATATATATATATATATATATATATATGAGGCAGAGAGGTGTCCCACTTTTGGCTCCTGAAAATATGGTCACTTTACATATGGTTAAACAATGCACTGGAATTATTTGCTGTTCTACACGCATATTTATGCTGTTTTACTCTAATATCTAACGTTTTACCTGTTTGGCCTATATATACTGAGTTACATTGTGTACATCCGATCGAATACACACAACCAACCACATTATCCGGTCTATTCTTTATTAGGCGTGATTTAACAGTATTATTATACTTAAAGACTACATTGATGCCAATTGATTTAAGTAAAGTCGGAAGATACTGAAAATTAACATGGTAAGGTAGGCTAAGGATATTTTTTCGCTCAAATTCCTTTACAGTTACATTATTATAATACGTATTCTTGGCTTTCCTAAGGCAGTTATCTAAAAATGAAATAGGATAACATAATTTAGTACCAATATTCATGATATTGCATAACTCGGAATCTAAAAATTCAGGACTGACAACTCTCAATGCTTTAAGAAACATAGCAGAGAAAATAGAGGTTTAATCGAGGGATGATGGTCAGAATAAAAGTGCACATAAGAGTTATTATTAGTAGGCTTACGATAAACTTCAAATTTGAACTGATAAGAGCATCTCCAAATTTTTAGATCCAGAAAAGATAATCTTCCATCATTTTCTTTTTCAACTGTGAACTTAATAGATGGGACAATAACAGTGGGGGAATGTATAAAATTGACAATATCTTGTTAAAATTCCTTTTGCCTCTCATTAACTCTTGTTAAGTATATATGTGCTAATTGTTTTGGTTTCCGCCACGTTGTATATATTTATGGGCATCTTGCCTTTTCTCTTCATTCCCTGACGAGGTGTAGCTCTGAATACACGAAAGGCATTGGAATCGTTTTTCTTTTTCCTTGTGGGTTTGCATCATTTATTCATTTCACGTGTTTAATTGTGGAATTCATCCCATATATATATATATATATATATGGGCTACGTCGTGGCCGATGTCGTAACACCGCTTCCCGGATATCAGCGAAGTTAAGCGACATTGGGTCTGCGTAGTAGTTGGATGGGAGACCATCCTCCGCGCCCAGATTATGTAGTGACCCGTGGTTCGGATCCCACGTAAAGCTGTAGCTCCCCTCCGTCATATGACCTTAGATGTTGCGAAGGAGGTTAAACAACCCCAATTAAAAAAAAAAAAATATATATATATATATATATATAACATGGTATAAGATGAAAACCTGAAATATATTTATTTTTTCTGCGGGATTTGCTCCATGTTTCATCAATAAACATTTGTATTTATCAACATGTCTTATGTTATAAAAAAGGCAGTTATAAACACATATGAGCGTGTTCAACAGTTAACTGATGTTAACATGTATTACCCATGATTCGACACAGAAAATGCTGTTTTCAAACAAAAATAAACCTTTTGTAAAAAAACTTTTGTTTTATTTTGTTACATGTTTTTAATTATTTTGTTTCGTGTCACAGAATGAGTTTATTGTCAATTTGTCAGTAATTTGCTGTAGTAAACTCATACATTGGTCATCATAAATATTGGTAGACAGAAATATTTCAGTTATATTCGTCCTTATCTTTTGTACCATGCATAGAATAGTTATGAAAAGTTTACCGTTCGTTTGGAAAAAATAAAAAAATTAAAAAATTAAATGAAAAAGAAAAAAATAGTCTCTCAAACATTTAATGTAAAACATCAAAGAATTTGAGAAAAATGAAAAGAAAGCTAAAATGCAAAAATTTTCGTAACTTTAATATTCTGTGTATCCAACTTTTGCTTGAATGACTTAGTGATTCGTTTTGGGTATTTTTGTACAAGGTTTCGACATCTCTCAGTAAAAATTTTAAACCATTCTTCTACAGAAAATTGTTGCAATTCATTCAGATTAGAAGGGTTTCTCTTGCGGACAGCTTTTTTCAAATCAAACAATAAATTCTCGATTAATTTGAGATCTGGGCTTTGACTGGGCCACTCGAAAAGTTTGAAATTCTTTTGTTGAAGTCATTTCGTGGTGCTCTTACTTTTATGTTTTTGGATCATTATCTTGTTGGAGTGCCCAATTGTGACCCATTTCCAACTCCCGAACTGAAGGCAATACATTTTCTTCCAAAATTTCATATTTCTTCGAAATCAAGATTCCATTAATGACAAGTTTTCCTGTACCAGAAGCACTAAAGCATCCCCAAATAAGCAAACCACCACCACCACCATGATTAACCGTAGAAAGGATGTTATTTTCCTCGAATGTAGTATTTGATTTTCACTCGTTGTTCACGGATAATTCAATTTTGATCTCGTCTGTCCAGAGAACTTTTCTTCTAGAATGCAAATCCATCATTTTGATGATGTTTGACGTACTTTAAATGAGGTTCTCTGTGCGCTTTTCGTAGCAGAAGTTTTCGTGCAGTTCTTCCATGCTGACCATTCTTTCTCAATGTACAACATACAGTACAGAGAGGGGCATCGATTTTGGATAGTCTTAATGTTTGGTAAATATCACCTGCAGTCACTCTTGGATTCACAACAGTCATTCTTTCAACCCGTCTGGCTGTACGTTCTGAAATCTTGCAAGGTCGTTCACACCTTGGTAGAGTTTTGATTGTTCCAAAGCCTTTCCATTTCTTTATAACTGTAGCGACCGTCGTAAATGGATTTCGAAGTTCTTCTCCTATCTTCATATAACTGTTTCCAGACTCGTGTGCAACATTAACAAATCTCTTAAGATCAGTAGACAGTTCTTTACCACGATTACCCATTGCTTACTAATGGCTTTTGCAGTCATCTATCTTCAAAGAGGATTCACAGAGAAAATTCTACAATTCAGAATTACCAACAGTCTCTAATCACCAAACAGCCAACTACTGATAAACATTTTAAATTCTTTAAACCTACGGTGGAGAGAAAGTATTAAATAATTTTGTAAATAAATGTACGAAAACTTTTGCGCTTTCAGTTTTTTTATTTTTCTCAAATCTTTTGATGTTTTACATTATATGTTGAAGTTAAACTAATTTTTTTATTTGTTACATTTTTCCAGACGATGGTAAACTTTACATAACTATCCTATGCAAGGTACAGTGCTTACAAGAAGTCTCACGCTTCTGTCTCGTCCCAAGCTAGTCTGTTAGGTATAAAATGGGCGGTCCTTATGGCAGCAGAGGTGAGTTCGGATTGGTGCACATAATTGTTCTAACACAATCAATGACGTCCATTATTACGTCACTTCTGCTACATTTTAGTGTTTAAAATACAAATGATTAAGAAGCAGAATGGAGCAAGTTTCGGGATGTTGGGATGGTTATGGAGCAATCCTAGTCATCATAATATTAGCTGGGCATTTCATTATACCGTCTCAATATATACTGCAGACTATAGAGAACGACTAATTCGGCAAATATCCCAAATCATGGCATGATACCTAAGTTATTTGACGCAGGTCTAAATTATTTGCTCAAATGCAATTATTGATATTAAGTAATTGTTGGGAATTGTTGTCAATATTGTTGTTTGTGATATATATCCTACGTGAAGAATCTAATGACCAAATTCCTCAGTGAACCTCTCATGCGCTCGCATTTCGAGGAAGTCACGGTCGTCTCACTAATAGATAGTTTATCCATTGTTTTAAGTGGTAACCTATTAAATGAACTATGTTAAACCTATTCCATCTTATGAAAGTCATTAGTCTAAAGCAAGACTGGTGGGCCGTGAATCAGAGAAATTTGCATTTGATTTGTTCATCGTAATTATTACGTAATATAGTATACTGTATATAGTAGTATATAAGAGTTTATTGGTAGCATATCATATGACAATTCCCATAAACATGTGATGACCTCGATGTTGCCAGTTTTTATTTTTTTCCTGAAACTATTACCTTCTCATAATTTGTTTCAACAATGCATATATTATCATCTCCACGAGCGTAGACATTGCAAGAAAAGATTATAACTAAGGATAAGTAAAGTTCTTTCATGGTCACAATATATACTTTTATAGATGTCAAACATAAAATATAATAAAATTCTATATTAACATAAATATATATTCGATACACATTTACGTCATGGCTTTAACATCAGTATTTCGTATAGCTTCCTCCAGCATCAATAATTTCTTGCAATCGTTGCGGCATAGAAGAGGCCAGATTGTAGGGAATGTTTGGTGTTCGCGCGTAAGCTCTCCCAACTATTCCTCGTGTGAGCTAAAAGTGCTTCAAATGTTCTTTCATTGCGTTGCTCCCATTCGTTAATCATTATTGCCCGAAGGTTTTCAATCGGATTCAAATCAGGAAAACGTGGTGGCAGAATTAGATTAATAATCTCTGGGTGATCTTCGTACCACGCTCTCACAAACGTTATCCTATGAACGATGAAGGACTGTTATCTTCCATTAAGTAAAATGGTTCCGGTGCTGGAACCAGATACGCACGAACACTGGGTAGCAGCACCTCTTCCAGTATCTGGCAATATTGCTCCAGTAAAGCGTCCATCTACTTGAGTCAATTCTCCGACACCATAGCCAGACATCAGCCCACACACCGAGATTGATGTGACCACTACGTTTGCTCGGGAAAACATGTTTTTTCGTCACAGTACACAACTTTTCTCCAGAATTCTTCCTCCTGCGGCAAGTATTGCAAGTCAAATCCCGTCCGGGCCTCTTATGCTCAATCGTCAATGCAGGTTTTATAGCTGGACGGCGAGAAAAATACCCTGCCTCGTGAAGTCTGTTGTTCACTGTATTTGCGCTACAACGAAGGTTCAGGTGTCTGTAAATATACGTCGCTGGAAACAAACGGATGCTCTCTGGCATGATTAACAATCGCAGCATCTTCCTCTTGAGATGTTGAACGCGGAGGACCAGACTCGGCAAAGTAGCGATTGAGTTTTCTGCTTCATACCGATGAATCCACCGTTCCACAGTGCTTCGATGAACGTCTAGTCGTCTTGATATTTCTCTTATTGGCACACCATATTCATGCAATGTCACCATTGCTACCCTCATTGCCTGGGTCGTCTCGTGGTGCACAGACGGCCTTTCCATCTTTGTGTAAATGGCTTATGTGAAGCGTGCTGGGACGATAAAGGAAATGAGGATACCATGCACCCCTTCTAAAATTGATTCGGTTGTGAAGGGTACCAACCCTTCGAATGGTAATAATAATCAGCAATTCCTATTTTGTTGAACATATGCATAAAAATTTCGTCTTAAAAGCGAAGGATCCAAAGATTGTCAGCAATAGTTTATATCCCAACTGAATATAGTCAGCCATCAACAGTATAATCATATTTTATTTCCATAACTACTCATGACTACTCTGTCATAGTAAATAACCTTATTATGACTTAGGTAGTAGTGGGTAATTCTGAGTGGATGGCGGCCTCTAGCCACATACGTTAAACCTATCAGTGCGTCTAAGACCAGACTCTTCTGTTTCTGTCAATTCATTGTTAGTTTAAGGTATTTGCTCTTTGTCTTTCTAGGTCTAGGCATTAAAATAAATATTGAGTTTGTGTTTAGCATTTCCTCCTCCCTTCGTAATTCCCCACCCAACCTCGTTTCCTTCGACATAGCAACGCTTACCTCCATCCTCATCCACTTCCTTCATTAAACCTATTATCGCTTTTACTGTCCCTTCCTTCCATCCTTCAATGCCAGCGTTCTTAAACCTAGCACATAAATTATATAATATGGAATCTAACACCTTAGATCTCTATGCATTCATGTTACTTGAAGACGCCTGTCTCTTAGGGGAATCAGTGTTGACAGTGGGCTTGAGGGGTAGTCTTAGTATTACAGATGACCTTGAACGCTCCAACTATTTAAAAATGATTATTTATTACGCACATCATATGGCATAATACACACATGAATTTAAGTAACTCTTACACTATAGGAATGGAATTGAATCCTACCAGAGTTAAAAAGTCGCAAAATATGATTAGATTAGTTTGTATTAAAGGTCACTAAGAGAAAAGGATTTGAAGTAGAGCGGAAGGCAGAGAGTATATTTTCTCGAGTTTCGGTTATTATTAACGTTATATGGATACATTGCCAGCGGTGTGATCAGAGAGAGAGAGAGAGAGAGAGAGAGAGAGAGGACAGAAGACAGACAGAGAGAGAGCTTTTAAATCACACCTTTTAAATGGTTTTGGGTAAGGGCTTCACGTATGTTATTTTAGTCCAGGGTAGTTTATGTGGAGGTGTTAACGTAAACTTGCACTGGAACTGTTAATTGTAAGACAACTACCATAGCTGGGACTGAGATACGTTATCCCCTGCATACTCTCTATATTATCTATATACAGTATGTCTCTATATATAAATAGATAGAGTGATTAACACAATGATAATGTGGACGTCATTGATGGGGTTAGAGCAATTATGTGCACCAATCCGAACACACCTCCGCTGCCATAAGGACCGCCATTTTATACCTAACAGACTAGCTTGGACGAGACAGAGGCGCGAGATTCTTGTAAGCACTGTACAAAGATAAGGCGAATATAACTGAAATATTCTTGTACAAATACTTATGCACCACTGTATTTAGTTGATCTCGAGAGCATAATCTGCGTTTGTTTGTTTTAAACAACAATTGTTTAAATTAAACGTTAGTTACGTTTTCCGAATACCAAAAATGTTAAACTTATGATATTTTTCCAGATTTTCTGTTCGTAGAATTGCATTTAACTTAACTATTATGAACTCATTAAGAACATTATATTCGAAGAAGTAAAACGGAGTCAGTCTGTTTTTGTTTTTTTTTAACTCCAAAAAATACAGTGAAAAAACTGTCAATTTTTTGTAATAATATGTTGTATATAGAATCGTATTTTTCATTTTCGTTACTATTAAATATTTGGAAAGTCTAAACAGTGTTATAATGCTACTCATTTAAAAAAAACTGTGTCGCCTAATAATCTATAAGTAGCTTCATTACAAGAGATTTGCAGCTTTTTCTCAAGAATTTTCTGTACGTTAGTGCAAATAAAGCTTTGAAGTTTCTTTCCTTCAAACTTAAGACTTAAATAGGCTTGAAACTTTTGTATACAAGCATCATTAATATTGGATTATGTATTTAAGAATTTCAAAGAATAATAAGATATTAAATTAGACTACACCGGTGAACTAAATTGTGCCATTTTCTCATCCATTAGTTACGACGAATTTTGAACAAATTTGCGTAACAACAATGAAATAGGTAAGTCCAGTCAGCCCCGACCACACACATTTTATCAAAATTACTCACTTTATGCATTGTTTTAAAGTATATCTAGGTTCGGGGTTTCTTAAAGTTATAAAATTTTGAAGTTTTCGAACGACAGATGGATATCACGAAATTTGAACGTAGGAAATCATCTTAGCTTTATTTAAATTTATACTTTTATCTTAATCTAATAGTAGAAGAGTGTAATATTTAATCTTAGATGCGCCTCGGTGGTGTAATGGTCACTATCGCGACTACGAATCCACCGGTCCCGGTTCGAAACCGTAACGGCAGGCGGGCGCGAGGCAAACCCAGATGTTCATTCTTCCACACAATAAAAAAAAAGGGGTTGGTAGATAAAATGGGTACCCCAAGTAGCCTAATGGTTGAGACGCTGAGCTGCTGATCGGGAGGTCGTGAGATCGAGTCCCATCGAGGACTTTGTAATTTCTGAACGCCCGTGGTGGGGCGTGGTTCGGATTCCACGTTAAACTGAGGTCAGAATGAGCAATTTGGGTTGCTATGGTCGTCAGTTAAGTCAAAGAACTAAAGTGTTAAAATTCTGTTGGGACGTCACTTCAAGTTATATAAATTATTTCTACAATCTTATAAAATTCCGAGATACATCTGCGCAATCAAACTTTACATTTCAATAATTTTGTGTTGCATACAAAAATTCCATTAAAATAAACAACCACACTATTAGTAATGGAAACGCCTATTGAGGAAAATGCTTCCAAATGAAAATTTAACGTGTTTTCAATTTCTAATTTGAAACTGAGTCAGCTTTCAAAATATAGAAACTGAACATTTACAATTTCAAGAAAACCAAGCATATTATTCAATTCTGAAATTACTTCAAGCTTATTTTCGCCAAAAGAGAACATTTTTCGAGGAAAAAAATAGGTTAATCATTCGCTACAAGAAGAAATGTTTAATATTTCATTCTGGCAAACGCCACATACAATAATAATAATTTTTATTTAAGGTGAAATAGCTATAATTATCTGAGCAAAAGCTCTAAACCAAAACATAAAGTACATAAACAAAAACTATACTGTATATATAATATAATAATAATAATAATATAATAATATAATAATAATAATAATAACAATAAAAATAAAATGTGTGTGTATAATGGCTGTCACTGGCGTCACTGACTTTAAATAACGATAAAAATCTGTTTATTATAATTTAGAAATAAACAGAACAATAAATAAGTAAATAATTTATATTCACTAATTGATAATGATTCCACAGATTAACACAGCACAATGTGCGATATTTACTTTGTTATATATATAGCTTACTTTGTTGTTTCTGAAAAGCTGTTTACGGTCACCTGAGTTGGGACTCTTCTGCACCCTTCTCCTAATTTGGGATATTTATGAAAGAGAATGTTTTTTTATTCTATTCCTTCTTCATGCCCAGCTGTGCGCAGGGCTGGTCAGGGAATTTGCACAAGAACCTGTGCAGTTGATTCTGAATGTACGAGTATTTAGGTTAGTGTTATTTCTGATGAGGTCATAGGCATAATTATTTAAGATTTTAGGCTAATTAAGTGTTTTGAACACCTGTTTTGCGATGCCCCGAATTCCCGCAGGGGGAAAGGGAGAGGGCCCGCATGGCCAAGCATCTCGCACGCGTGCATGCCACACACGCCTCGAATACTTACAAGGGAGTGAGTAGTCCAAGCCCGAGTATCTCCAACATCATTGCCAAAATCATTGTATATAAAACATTTTTGAAGAGAAGAACCTTCAACTGCAGTTGATTACATACTGCGTGATTCTCTATTTACTATTTGTACTTAGTGTTGTGTTAACTGCAATAAATAAAATAAACCACTGTTTAAAGAAACAGATTTCGTAAGAAATATCTACCCCAAAGATGCTATGAATCTCTATGGTTTCAATTGTAGCGATTTGAGCAAGGTCTTGACTTCAAAGTCATAATAATAAATTATGTCATAATTTGTCATATGGTTTTAAAGGTATTAATATAATTGCTATCATATAGGTTACTTATCCCTTATAATAGTCATTTCATTTAGTGAATGATGACATGTATTCAAACTAAAAATTAAACATGATTTATCTTATGGTAACATCTTGGGTCCACTACTGTTTCTATAACATATCGATCGTCTCTGCTGACCACCTACATCAACGTACTTAAATTCTTATTACTTGCAGATAATACAAAAACGCATCTTCCTCAAAGCAAAAGAAATAAAAAATTGAAAATCCCACTAATGAATTTACTAAAGTTAGAATTGGTTAGTTTGAAACAAACCTTTCCATTTCACTGTCAGTAAAGAAAAAGAAATTATGACTCATTAGAAGCGACAAAAAAGAATATCCGAATGAATTCCTCGTTCTATTGTGTTTGAAACGTGCAAAGTAGAAAAAGCAGTTTCATCACTAATTGCTCTCCCTTTAAATATACACAAAAACAGGGAAAAACGAAAGATTTTATCATTAAATTTCTTTTATCTCATAAAAAAGTTCAAGAAAGAAAGAAAAAGCAAAACGTTCCAATAACGTTCTCCTTTTAAGAACTCAACCCGTAAAATATAGACCAAGAAGTTGGAGATGCTCAAGTGGAGATACTCAAGTGGGATTTACTGTAGCTATAAATAGGATATATATATATATTATAATATATATATATATAAATATATATATATACACCAGTATACATATATATATATATATATATATATATATATATATATATATATATATATATATATATATACACAGTATACATATATATATATATATATATATAAATAATTATATATATATATAATATATATATATATATATATATATATATAAAATAAAAATTTAATTAGGAATTTAAAAACGAACAAGAGAATTAATATATATACATACATACTCGTATATGCAAATTTATTGATGCTGTAGTTAAAGCGTAACAAACCAACGTTTCAGCGTTGTGACGATGACTGTTTCGAGGTTATTCTTGAATCAAAATACACTATTACACGCCTTAAGTTTTAATCTGAAGGTATTCTTACGCTTTAACTTTGTAATGCATAACAAAAATAAAATACTCTCAAATTAAGGTATAGTAATTAATCAGAATTACTTTAATATTTAAAGGGTGACAAAAACGCTGTGAAATTAAACTATTGTAAATATCATAATATAAAACACTCTTATTGCGCCTTAACTAAGGCATAAAAATGTTTATGGATATATATATATACAATACAAAAGGAATTTATATTAATTTTTTCGTATTACATATTATACTGAACAAATAGCATATTGCGCATTCCATACATAAAAGTTATGACGTACATCGAACTGTGTCAGCCATTGAAGAATTTTCAATTCTTCTACCTCTCGTACAGTAATGGATTTCCTCCATTTGCGAAAGTCAGGATTATTGCGCTTAAGCACGAGATATAGTTTTTACTCTGACCAACCATATATCCTTGTTCGGGAATGGCTCTTTGGTTGCCATTTCAATTTTTATTTAAAATATTTATCTATTTTTCTTTCCATTACTCTTTGTCGATCTATGTCTATTTTGAATAAGAGGAGAAAGACAGAGTGAGAGAGAGAGAGAGAGAGAGAGAGGGGGGAAGAGAGAGAGAGAGAGAGAGAGAGAGAGAGAGAGTTTAGAAAAGTTGTGCGAGGCAAGGAATGTAAAACTCTTGCTTTACAACACCATTAAAGCATTTCATGACTTGCATTGCATGTGAAAACATTGTAAAAACGCAGCTCATGAATTTAGATGAATCTTCATAACAATATGGCTTTTCAAACCTTAACATGAGGTTTCGCGGCAAATCATATCTTTTCACTGTTCATTTATTATTTAAATTCTGTATAAACTATCGGATTCTTCTTTTTCTCCTTACTTCGCCAGAAAAATGAGCTCATATTGTGCACACACACACACACACACACACACACACACACACTGTGTGTGTGTGTGTGTGTATATATATATATATATATCTATAATATATAATATATATATATACTGTGTGTATACATGTATGATACACACAGACCGTGCATGGAACAAGGAGCTCTTCTAGGAAAATTAAATCCACTACAGTCCGAATAAGTAATGGTAAATGACAAATACTATAGTTTTTTCTTTTTCATGATGCTAGCCCGACGTGGGCAACGGGTCACTCGCAAAGAGGTCCCAAAAATATAGCTTCCCTCACTAGCTATCTGCAAAGCAGATAGGATCCAGCTTTGGGACAGGATCTAGGGTTTAAAGCAGCCTAGCTGGACCCTATCTGCTTTGCAGATAGCTGGTGAGGGAAGCTATATTTTTGGGACCTCTTTGCGAGTGACCCGTTGCCCACGTCGGGCTAGCATCATGAAAAAGAAAAAACTATAGTATTTGTCATTTACCATTACTTATTCGGACTATAGTGGATTTAATTTTCCTAGAAGAGTTCCTTGTTCCATGCAAGGTCTGTGTGTATCATAAAGGCCCCGGGGAGCCATTCTGAGTTCATTCCCATATATATATATATTATATATATATATAAAACACATGTGTATGTATATGAAAATTATTTCACGAAAGTAACACGTGAATAACATTTAGGATGAAAGTAACCACAAAGGAAAATTAAAATACGAAATAGAACTCGAGCGCTTTCGTCTAATGACATTCCTGCGGATGTCATTAGACGAAAGCGCTTGAACACTGTTTCTTGTTATAATTTTCCTTTGTGGTTATTTTCATTATATATATATATATATATATATATATATATATATATATATATATACCACGCCTCGTTGGTGTAGTGGTTAGCGTTGCTGACTACCAATCCATCGGCCCCGGGATCGAGACCCGTTGACTGCAGCCGGCGCGCAGCAAAATCCAGCTGTTCATCCTTCCACACAATAAAGAAAGTGGGTGGTAGATAAATGGGTACCCTGGGTGGCCTAGTGGTTAAGATGCTGGGCTACTGGTGGGGCGTGGTTCGGATTCCACATTAAACTGTAGGTCTAAGGTAGAGTGAAAAGCTTGACCTTCGTCAGAATTAGTGATGTAGGTCACATCCGCATCCGCATCCGCGGAACATCCGCACATTTTCTCGCATCCGCATCCGCGTCCGCATCCGCACTTTGGACTGCGGATGTCGTGCGGATGTGGACCGTTGAGATAAAACGTCATTAATAAGCGGAAATTATCAAATTCTACTATATTAATAGAACTAGTTCATTGTGCGCAAAAGTGATGCAAGCGACAAGACGAGAGGCTGTTCTTGTATGAAGTTACTCTTGCAACCTACTTAGATCCACGTTACAAAGCTAAGTTATTTTCACCTAGTACATTAGAACGAGTTAAATCATCACTTGGCAAAGCAGTTGAAGAGCTTCAATCTTTTGAATCTGTCGCTTCGCCACCCACCAAAAGAATAAAAGTTTCAGTGACAGAACCAACACCTTCAACAAGCAAATCTATCACAGAATCTGTCTCTCAGTTTCTTGAGTCAAGCAGCAATGACGAGACCTACGCGATGTCAAAAGATGTAGTAAAAATGATCGAGAGCTATCACCAAGAAAAACGCCTGGCTGCATGTGACAATCCTATTAGTTGGTGGAAAAATACGCAGAATATCTATCCATACTTGAGTAAACTTGCAAGGAAACATTTAGCCTGTCCTCCAACAAACGTACCAAGCGAGAGATTATTTAGCAGTGCTGGATTAATATATGATGAAAAGAGAAACAGACTGGCAGCAGAAAAGGCAGAAAATTAATGTTCCTTAAGCATAACCTTCCTATAATTAAGTTTGAACATTAAACGATGAACGTCTTAGTTTACTTTATTTTAATTACTCATTTATAAATATGCCTAATAAAACTTTAAACTTAATATAAATAGTTATCAAGCTAATTAAAGATCTCTTTCTATAAGGGTGGAGGTTGGGGAAAGAGGTCGGTGGGGTGCATTTGAGTTGGGTTCACGTCCCGCATCCTGGTAACACAATTATGGTTTCTAATTGTGGCTGAAACTCAACAAAATATAACGAATTTATTTGCAGACGAATTCACTAATTGATTTCTATATTAGTTAGATGTTGATATTATTTTATATGTTCAGAGAAAAGTACAGCAATTATTGTACAATTAATCAATTATACTACTTTATAGCTACAGCTCTCTCTATATAATAACTTATTATATACGTTAAACACAACAAATCTCGAATATATCCTAAAAAATAACGAAAATGTAGACATCCGCGGATGTTGAAATCAAACATCCTCATCCGCATCCGCATCCGCGGATGTGAAAAAAATGACATCCGCTACATCACTAGTCAGAATGAACAATTCGTGTGGAAGCTAACCAAAGGTTACCAAAGGTTATATATGTTATACTCTACTGATGCTTTGAATATAACATATTATACTCTCGATGATGATGATGACCTGAAGACGTCGTCTCTATGTCTGGTTTCTCCAGGCTCATAAAATTAGAGTGCGATATTTAAGGGATCGCCTGGGGCAAGAAAAACTCGTTGAAAAAATTTTTATCTTTACTTGAATTAAGAGTGCTGGGTGGGTGTGTCTGTGGGTGGGTAGGTGTAATGTTTGAACTCGTGTATAGATTACACGTTATCCCGCCAATAATTTCTTTTTAATAATTTGAATGTACCGTATATTTTTATAAATTCTTTCTTTCTGCATTCCTCTCTCTCTCTCTCTCTCTCTCTCTCTCTCTCTCTCTGTATATATATATATATATATATATATATATATATATATATATATATATATATATACATTTAACTGCAATGACCGCGCAGTATATTAACGTATAGAAACGACGTAATATAGAGGAGTGTTCTGCACACGAGGAAGAGAAATAACAAACAAATGAAAAATAAGGCACCCACCCGGGCGGGTGCCTTATTTTTCATTTGTTTGTTATTTCTCTAAATATATATATATATATATATATATATATATATATATATATCACGCGTACCACCCTTCAAATGGGCGCCTGGCGTGTTAGATGATCACATTTGGACTCTGAAGCGGTTGGTTTCCAAAAATTATGGGTCTAAGCCAAGATTCATCCGAGAAAAGGAAGTCAGTACTTGTAAGGTGATTCAAATTAATAAAAAAAAAGAATAATAATAAATAAGAAGGGGAACTCAGAATAATAATACTTGGTTCAAGTCTTATTACTTCATTCTAGATTTCATGACCAAGAAAACAATTACAGTCGAGACTCGACGTTACAAGTATCAGATAGTTTGAAATTACGAGTTTATTAAATAAAATTATAGAAACTTCCTCACCTAAGGAATGTCTAGAGCAGGCATGAATTAATTTTCTTCACAATTAAATAAATAAGCTTGGATATGGGAATGGTTTAAAGATTAAACCCCCCCAACCTCCAAAATGAGAAATTTTGCAACCTAAAGTGATTTTGATTAGGAACAATTAAACTGCCGAATATACAATTTTGAATGGCGACTTCAAGTCGGGAAACACTTTATTTTAAGTACATTCTAAATTTCAATACATTGTAACTTTAGTACTCTTCATAATGAATGCAAATTACAATTATAGTCTTTCACGCTGAATTTAAAACTATCATTACTAATAAGAAACCGAATAACAATTATTTCATAACATAATGATGTTGAATAATAATAATAATAATAATAATAATAATTATTATTATTATTATTATTATTATTATTATTATTACCTAATTGGCTAATGACGTAGAATGAAGAATGAAATGATAGAATGCAAACGAATGTAGATGTAAATATTATTTCTAATTAGGTTACATGAACATTTATGGTAACACTCCAAGTAATAAGTAAGAATAACAAGTAACATTAATAGCGTTATACAATACTGCAAACGAATCAGAATGACACGATGGTAACTCAAGGGCACATAAAACAGACGAATATCAAGAACAGTATTTCGTCACGCAACATGTGACGGTAATGTGATGTCACAATGTGGTGTAACATTCATTCATCATTCATTAACAATGAAATGTAATAGACTTAAACGATGGGAGACTGTTGGAAGATATTTTTAATGAAAATAATGAGTCATGTGGTGATATACATGATTGCGTGTATTGAGAAATAAAAAGGAAACAATACAGCAGACATTATCACAAATGAAAAAGAAAGAGCAACGCTATTGAAGATTATACACATGTACGAAATTACATATATGCAAAATTATATAAATAATAATAATGAACAGACACACATGTATGAATGTGTGCTTACATGTATAGGTGTAGTATGATAAGGAGATGGGGTTATGGTCAACATTTGGACATGCAGGTGAATACTATATAGTTTATATGGGAGAATCTACCATACTTGAACACTAAATATCGAATATTTAGTATATAATAATATGAAGTATGAAATGATATAATTGGATTGGAAGTATGTAATAAGAGTAAATAAAAAAATAATTGGAGCTATTGAAGAATAGGGACCCCAGCCTTCTTTAGTTAGCTTTATAAGGCTAACTAACGAAAATATCATGACCTAACCTAACCAATCGTCAAGGGCGTACAATTAACCTAACGATTGGTTAGGTTAGGTCGTGATATTTTCGTTAGTTAGCCTTATAAGCCTAACTAAAGAAGGCTGGGGTCCCTATTCTTCAATAGCTCCAAATAATTTTCAATACGTTCAAAGACCAAATACGAATTAATTTTTATAACGCAATTATGAAGTATTGTACAGTGTGGGACGACAGAACGGATATTTCAGGGAGGTTAGGTTAAGATTAATTTAAGTTGAACTTAAAATTAATTTATTTAAGACTAATTAACTTTAATTTACGTTAACAACTAGGTTAAGGCCAACAAATAATAACTAGAAATGATAATTTAACCCTTTATGGTACCATGTTGCATCTATTTAACATTTCAAATACACGCATTTAGACTTAACCCTACAAAAAAGTTGTGCGATAGAGGGTTAAGTTTGAAATGTGATTAGAACTTGGATTATGTTTTCAACCAATTATAAATTTCTGATTGGTGGATGTTTACTAAGTAGTTTTCCAGGGATTTAGACGATAATTTAGACGATTTAGGTATGATTGAATGGTTGAATTTAAGACACTGACGCAGTAGACGAATAATATAATTTAAGAGACATGCATGTAAAGAAGTGAATGAATTTAGTAATATATATATATATATATATATATATATATATATATAGGGTGAGTCAAAAGTCTCCATACATAGGCAAAATGGTCATGATAAATAAATGATTATTTATTTTATATTTTTTTGCAGGTGATGTGCTGAGATGCCTTTGTCCCAAGAAGAGCGTATAGAGATCATTCTTCTGGCAGGATAAGGAAGCTGTCGCAAGGTTGCCGAGGATTTTAACAGGAGACACGCCTCCGGCACGCACATCACACACGACACCGTTGCTAAACTCATTGAGAAGTTCAAGAAGACTGGAAGTGTTGCAGACCAACCGAGAAGTGGCCGTCCACGAACAGCCATCGATGAAGGCACAGCGACCATGGTGCTGGCAGCGTTCGCAAAGAGTCCCCAAAAAAGCACTCGACGAATGTCTGCAGAATGCGGTGTCAGCCAAAGGAGTATCGTCCGCATTATGAAAGAACACAGATGGCATCGATACAAAATGCAAATGTTGCAGTATCTTAGCGAAGACGACCCGGACAGGCGGCTGGAATTCTGTGAATGGGCAAGAACAAAAGTGGACGAAGACACGGAGTTCTCGGCTGGCATCCTGTTTTCAGATGAAGCCAACTTTTATGTTCATGGAGAGGTTAATCGTCAAAACGTACGTTATTGGAGTGATGACAACCCGCACTGGATGAGTCCCTCAAAGACGCAAGGCGCTGGAAAAGTGATGGTGTGGTGCGGGATATAGGGCAACACAATTGTTGGCTCTTTTTTCATTGACACCAATCTGAATGCCGAAATGTATCAAAACATGCTGCAAGACACAGTCATGCCGTCCCTGCTGAACGAGGACGGGGGATTTCCAGCGTACTTTCAGCAAGACGGGGCGCCACCCCATTACGGTATCTGCGTGCGCCAGTGGCTGGATCAGCAGTTTCTAGGTCACTGGATTGGCCGCCGTGGTCCCGTGGAGTGGCCTCCGAGGTCCCCAGACCTCACCCCCCTTGATTTTAACTTGTGGGGACACTTGTAGGCCATGGTGTACCAGGTGAAACTACAAAACACGGACCACCTAAAGGAACGCATTCGTGATGCGTGTGCACCCATAACACAAGACGTGTTAACGCGCGTTTGCCATGACTGGGAGGAACGCATCCGTATGTGCATTCAGTGTAATGGTGCCCACATCGAGCATATTTTGTGACTTACAAGTGATTGCTTAATAAAGTGACCATTTTGCCTATGTATGAAGACTTTTGACTCTCTCTCTCTCTCTCTCTCTCTCTCTCGATATATATATATATATATATATATATATATAATACTTAGTGAATAACATGCAAATGGGGATTAAAATGTGATGAATGAAATGTACGAAGTACAAACAAGGAATTTTGATCATGCCTACCAAAATTACAATTATGATTGTGCAGTATATCCTAAAATATGAGAATGGAAGTTAATGTTGAAAAAGAGACAAATGGAAATGATTGTAACACAATTTTAAAGTAGTATTAATCTTCGTTGCACTTCCACAAGAATTGAGAAGCAAGGAGGATTTGCTCTTAAAGCGAACGTAATGTGCACAAATATGGAAATAGAATAAACTTGAGGATGATCCCAAATGTTTTATTGCCATGGTTGTTTTATATATATATATATATATATATATGTATAGGATCTTCCGATTGCAACCGGCAATCGGAAGATCCTGGGTTCGATTCCCGGGCGGTTACCTCATTTTTCATTTGTTCGTTATTTCTCTTCCTCGTGTGCAGAACACTCCTCTATACTTACGTCGTTTCTATACATTAATATACTGCGTGGTCATTGCAGTTAAATGTGTATATATATATATATATATATATATATATATATATAGTGGCCTACGGATCACCGATTTGATGTGGCTAAGAAAGTAGACGTACTATAATTAATTTATGAATGATATTAAACTGAAATAATTGTGGGGTCACCAATTTGGACCTACTGCCCAAATAAACAATATTTAATAATGGGAGAGAAATTACCTTGTTGTTTTGTGTTTAATTAGCATTTATATTAGCATTTATATTATGCTAAAGATGACTGAATATTAGCAATAAGAAATGGTTATACAGTCTAATTGTTAAGTAAGTACAATGATCATAAACACTAATTTAGGTAGGCTACCAGATAATGGAAATAATACCAGTACGGCTGGTACAATAAATGGATTAGGTAGTTAAGAATGAAATGCATAAAAGAGCACATAAACAATAAGATGCACGATAAGTAAATTATACGAATGATCACAATAACAGGGTGATACAACTACGGTATTGGTACAACCTTGAATAGGCCTACTGCGGTCTTAATGAGAGAGTTAGTTTTACGGTTGCTTGCGTACACTTTTTTTGGGTATAGCCTAAACGTGAAGCACGATTACACTGTGTAGGCTTCGCGGGAATTGCTTAACACGAGGGCAAAGGTGGCTTACCGAAATGATGAAATACTCTAGAGATTGAAGACCTACTTGAAGGTTCACCGTATTGCGTTGGGCCGCAGATGACCTTAAAGACTGTAGACCTAGGTAAAGGTTTGAGTGTATTGCGTTTCGCCCTTGATGACCTTGGAGACTGTAGAGGGCCTGTTAAAATATTTGTTGAACGGGCGCCGATCGAATTATGGTGAAGGATGCGTGAAGAGCGAAATGGGTTTGTGGCTTGTAGTTTAATAGGAGGTTTACGGACCTGGGCCTGGAAGGGTGCTTCTGTAGTCAGACTGGCCTTGCCGGCGAGAGGATGAGTGTTAACAGCCGGTGGAGATTTGTTGAAGAGGGGCCAGCGGAAAGCCTACAGCAGCGATGTTCTTTCTTGCAGGATGGAATTGTAAAGTCACCTCAAGTGTTGCTTCGTTCTTGTATAGTTGAAGTGTGACTTGGGACTGAGGCCAGCTGAGGTCGTGATGGCACTACGTGGAGAGAGTAGATTCACGAGGAGACAGTAACGATCGGAGTGAGAGCGAATTCCAGTGAACTCTGACTTATATAGGCTCGTAAGACACTAACTTTTCGCGTGCCTTTTTGGGAAGACACAAGCGTCCTTTTGTTTCTGTTTCCTTGAACATCACGTGTGTTTTTCGCTTCCTGATGATTCTAAGATGTCTGCGAACGGCGAGGAAAAAGGAATTTCTTTGTCTATTTCTTTGTCTGCCCTCTACATATATATTTTTTTATGCAGTTAGGAGGGAGCAAGGACAAATGCCCGCAAAAGCGCCCCTCCCAGAGAAGAAGAAGAAGGCCAAAATCAAGGTCCGGGTTTCGAGATGCCTAGACACTCTGCGTCTCAAAGATGGGAGGTCATAGACAGGACGAAAGATGGATTGAGGAAGATTGTTCCAGAGTTCACCGGTTGAGTAGATGAAAGACTGAAAATACCGATTAACCCTTGCATTAGAAAAGGACAGAAAAGGAATGAGAAAGTGTAGAAAGTCTGGTACTGCGTGCTCTCCTTAAAGGAGGAGGCATGCAGTTAGAGAATTCAGAAGAGCAATGTCCATTATGATAGCGATATTAAAGAGAAAGTGAGGCAACATTGGGGGCGAAGAAAGAGAGATTGAAGACAATCAGTAAGAGGCGGGGAATTGATGAAACGAAAATCCTTTGATTCCACCCGGTCAAGTACGGATGTGTTGGTTGAATCTAGGACTGCACTAGATAAGGACGTGGAGCGATAAAGTTCTCGGTGCAGTAGAAGGGCCGTTTTCTATATTCGACTAGGTAAGGACGCGGAGCGGAAAACATCAATTACAATAAACCAGTCAAAGAGATGTTAGTCACGAATCACTATATAGCTTTTTCTGGTTTTTTTTCGGGGGCAACATCAATATTACAATAAACCATTTTATTTAAACATTATTTACAATAAACCAATTAATTAAAACATCAGTTATAATAGTCCAGTTAAAGAGATATTTGTCGCTTTGCAGCTTTTCCTGTTTTTTTGCAGGAGCAACATCAATTACAATAAACTATTTTATTTAAACATTATTTACTGTAAACCAGTTAATTAAAACATTCAATTACAATAAACCAGTTAAAGAGATATTAGTCACTTTGCAGCTTTTTCTGTTTCTTTGCAGCTGTGGACTGTTTGGGGTCTGCCGATGTTTCTTTTTTTTTTAGCTGCATAGATTTTGTCACTGAGTTCTGAAATGAAGTTCTTGGATCCGATGTTAAACATTGTGAAGGCTACTCTGGATATGCAGTTTTCAAACGTGTGACCCTTTTGACATTTTACAATCAATAGAGGAGCCATGTTCTCATTATCTGCTAGTTTTTGCTTGAACACCTCCATGTTTTCAGTTTCAGACAGTACTTTGAAAACGGTTTTCCGGTGGTTGAGATGGAGATGTATAACAGCTGATCTTCTTTCTTTATTTTGAGTATGCCTGCTGGTAGCATCGTTTCGTCCAGTTTTGTCTCTAGCTCTTCCAGAGAGGTGAATTGGTCTCTTTCTTTATCTGCCTCCATTTCGGCTTCATGATAGGCCTTCTGCTTCTGCTGTCGAACCTCACCTGATGCTGAACTGGTTGGGCGAGGTGGTGGTGGCTCCTTTGTAAGATGTGCTGGCAGATTTGGTCAGATGCTTGGAACAGCATCAAGTTTGAATTTTTTCCTTTGTCGCAACTTTCCTTCATTGGCTGTTTACCGATGTTTGTCATGATGTTCAATTTCGAAGTCTGATGCCTGAAAGTGCTTCTCGCAGAGGTACATGTATTTTTGGTGTTGTGGCTCCCAGTTGTCACAGGGGATTTTTTTTACCCATATCTTTCTTTTGTCTTCATCTGATGGGAATTTGAACATTGATGGAGCTGGCACATTTTGATTTCGTGTTTTAATCTCAGAACGATAGCCTGTTTTACAGCCAGATGTACAGCAGGTTTGCGGCATCTTGCAGTTTCTGGCCTGAATAAAAAAAATAGTTGATTGTAAGTATGTAGGCTGTGAAGTTTATAAAACACAATATTTAATTAAAACAGTAAGTAAATAGTAAGAGTAAATAAAGGAGTAAATAGAAATAAATACATAAACGATAAATAAAATTAATATAAAACACACCAAACAAATATACTGTATAAGGAAAATCACAAATTCGGCACATAAAAATAAGTAGTATCTGCAGAAATGAACTCTTCACGGTGAAGAACCAAATCAGCTACTGTCACTAGTCCTGAGGTGACCTTGAATATATATACGGAAGCGGCAGCGATACGCGATCAGGTAGCAGACGTGTTTGGTACTGACTGAGACTGGGCACAGACCGACGGCCCTTCAACTGCACCGCGCGACAGTCGTTTTCTCTGCGCTCTGCGTCCTTATCTCGTGTAGTCCTAGGTTGAACCACCCGACACACGAGAAGCATAGTCCATACAGGGGCGAACAAGACCCCTATACAGAGACAGCAACTGAGTGGGGTGAAGAAACCACGGAGGCGGTACAGCACACCTAACCTCTTAGAAGCTCTTTTAGAAAGGGAGTATATGTGATCTTTACAGGAAAGCTCACGAGAAAAGGAATCGCCAAGAATGTTAAAAGAAGGAGGATTGAGTTGTTTGTTGAAGGTAAGGGGATAGTCGTGTGGAAATTGTGACGAGTGGACAGATGGAGGAACTGAGTTTTTGAGGCATTGAAAGCTACAAGGTTTTCTCTGCCTCAATCAGATATAGAACGCTTTGGGAAGCGAGTGGAGAAGTGAAGAGTGAAATCATCGGCATATGAGTGAATAGGACAAGAAGTACGAATTAAAGGATCATTAATAAATAAAAGGAAAAGAGTGGGTGACAGGACAGACCCTGAGGAACGCCACTGTTAATAGCTTTAGGAGAAGAACAGTGGCCATCTACAACTATCTATCTATCTATCTATCTATCTATATATACTGTATATATATATATATATATATATATATATATATATATATATATATATATATATATATATATATGTTCCATACAGACCGTGCATGGAACATATATATATATATATATATATATATATGTTCCATACAGACCGTGCATGGAACAAGGAACTCTTCTGGGAAATTAAATCCACTATAGTTCGAATCGTAAATGACAAATACTATAGTTTTTCTTTTCATGATGTTTTATGATGTCATGATTCAATCCCATATATACAGGGTATCCCATAAGTCCGGCATCATAGGAGAAATTCATATTTTTCTATTTCTACAAACCATAATTCATATTTTTTCTCTTTCTACAGGCCATATGCTCGGGATGCCAATTTCCCGTCCACCATTCTGTTCAGTGATGAGACTGTTTTTTATGAAAATGGTGAGGTAAATCGACAGAACACCCGCTACTGGTCTCAAAACAACCCTCACTGGTATACCTCTTCAAAGGAACAAGGTGCATCTCGGGTGATGGTATGGTGTGGCATTTGGAAGGATCGCATCATACGCCCCCTCTTTTTCGATGAACATGTCACTGGAGGCACTTACCTACGTATGCTCAAGGAAGAAGCAGTTCCCAGTGTCTTAAACGAAGAAGGAAATTTCCCAACATGGTTCCAGCAAGACGGCGCTCCTGCACATTACAGCACCCAAGTAAGGGAATACCTGTACCAACAATTCCCTGGTCATTGGATAGGACGTCGAGGGCCTGTGGAATGGCCAGCTAGAAGCCCGGATCTCTCGCCACTAGATTTTTATCTCTGGGGCCACTTGAAAGCGCTGGTATACGCAGAGAAAATTAGGAGTGTTGAACATTTGCGGCAGCGCATTATTGGGGCATGTAACACCATTACTCCTGACATCATTTATCGTGTGCTTGCTGACTGGGTATCACGTCTGAATTTGTGTATTGAAAACAATGGTGGACATACTGAGCACGTTCTGTAAATAAAAGCTTTTGTTTTGCCTTTTTTATTATTTTTCCTATGATGCCGGACTTATGGGACACCCTGTGTATATATATATATATATACTATCGTCGAAACCTGAAGGACAAATACATAGAACAATTATACAATTATACAAAAATGTATTTACAAAGCTTTCCCTCTTTGTTCACAGTAATATTTTTTGTTATCTCTACTGACCGACCACAAATCTCTAAAGAAAACCATTCCAATATTTCCCATACATTTCTGTCATTGGAACGTGCTTCGAATTAATAAAAGGACTTATTCCTATTTTCTTTTTCATTATTTTTTGTGGTTTAATACCCCAAGTGCCTCCTGGGTTAATGTCACTTCCTTAACGGAAAAGTAATATATCGAAAGTTTTCTGATTAAATATGTTTCGATTGAAAGTTTCTTTCTCAGGTGAAGATCCAAAAATTAAATTTCAATTTAAGTGTTGAAATTTTATTAACTTGTAGTGGGTAAGTGAGTATTTTGTAACTCATCAAGAAATCCACTAATACCAGAGTAGAAATAGATTAAAGCATGTTATTCCTCAATTTAGATTGTTCTCATCTCAAAAATTACTCATTTTCATTAGATTGAAACTATGGAATGATTTAAATGCTGATATAAAAAATATTTCTAACGTAAATTCGGTTAAAAATAGGTTGAAATCTCGATTTAATAATGGCATACTAAAAAAATTTAAGATTAAATGTACATTACTATATTATTTCTCCATTTCTCTTGTCTAATCAAGGATTAAGTGTACATTACTGCACATTACTATACATTCTCGAATACTGTATACTGTATTACTTGACTCATATCTCGTATCTATCAATTCTTTGTACTGTATTGATATCATATCTTCAATAATGACCTTGTATTTGTTTCGTATCTATAATAATAACTTAATATTAATATACTGTATACTGTATTTCCACTAGTTCGTTTGTGTATTAATCATAATTTAAACGTGACTTATATATCGTGTATCATATTTTATCTCTAGTTAATACGGGAGCCCAGTAAAGCCTAAAGATTAAGGGCTAAATTATATAAAATAAATAGTTTCATTGACAGTATTATTTTATTATTTGCTTCATCGTATTACTGTAATAACAGAAATTGTAATATTTACCTTATAAAAATATTGTATTATTGTAACAACAGAAATTGTAATATTGTAATACTTATATTTAAACAAATTTATAAATATAAATAAATGAATAAATGAATTTATAATTATAAATAAATAAATAAATTACAAAATAAATATTTCCACATTGACTTTAATGACTTCAAAATTATTTAAATCCATTGTCTAATTTTCAACTAATTTAGTTTGTTTATGTATTTGAAATTAATTAATACGTCTAATTCATAATTTATATATTATTAATCATAACTGCCTATATAGCGACGATTTAGCTTTAATTAGTATGAAAGCCCCGGAAAGCCAATAGCTTAAGAGCCAAATTAAATAAAATTAATAGTCCCGTTTCACAGCTGTTTGTTTTGTTAAAATTATTGTAACAACAAACATTGTAAAATTGTAAAACTGCATTAATTTTATAAATATAGTACAGTAAATAAAGAATTATTCATTCAAATATTTATTTAGTAGTATTTTTATATTGATTTAGTCTTTCATTCGTTAAGTATGGTGATTTTGTTCCTGTATACTGATCATTAGTCAGCAGGGCCAAAAACTGGCACACTGCTCAGGCTACCTAAAGCGGTATATTTTTTTACCCTTTTATTATTATTGTTATTACGAGTACCATTGGGATTCGAACCCCTGACCTAAGTGTATTCACTTCGCTTATTAAGAAACGGTGTTATCCACTGAGCTACACATAACGATGCTAGCTCAGTAAGTTCATGGTATTGGAATTTATGCACGTTCAGAAACTTGTTAAAAAATATATGAGGGGTCCCGCGTCTTAAGGTACCTAGACGCCAAAATTAAAATTCGCCAGAAATCGCCTCCAAAGTTCAGCAATATTCTCGCAATAGTATCTCTGTTATTAATCGAGCTAGAACGTTCATTTTTGGCTAAATTAGAGTTCTAAGTGTGCTAATGAAGATGTTGATGAGTTTTTGGAATAGATTTTCATATTTTATATTTTATATATATTTTTTTTATTTTTTTATTTTCTTATTACAATATGCCGAACTTTGGGTGAACTTTTGGCTGGCGATAGAGGTGAAAAAAGTAGTTCGCTTCATAAGGTT
The DNA here is from genome assembly GCA_023014485.1 of Bathynomus jamesi. Classification (NCBI taxonomy): domain Eukaryota; kingdom Metazoa; phylum Arthropoda; class Malacostraca; order Isopoda; family Cirolanidae; genus Bathynomus; species Bathynomus jamesi. The sequence continues at coordinate 100,275 of JAJOZX010012290.1, forward strand.
TTCAACCATACTTCTAGTGTCGTAAGGTCATTATAACCCAAACCACGCGATAGAGAAAGGAGAAAATAGTGATATCCATCAAAAACACGTTTTCGCCTGTGGTGGCGCTTAGGTATCTTAAGACGCGCGACCCCTCAATATATGATGGGTAGGCCCTATATTTTGTTAAGATACCCTCGCAGAAAATGAAAATTTTTTAAACTAATTAGAGTGTAATTTAGAGTACAGTATATCTGTCAAAAAGGCAAAACTCTGACTAGAATCAAACAGCATTAATATTGTATTCGCACAACTAGTGAATCTAGCGCCATATTTGTTCATCTTGAGAAGGTTTTAAGAATCGAATGGCGCCGTTTTTGAGGATTCACTAAATTTGTTATCAGTATATAGAAACAATGAATTTTTGGTGCTCTTCCAATATGTGCTCTACCTTAAAATTTACATTCCAATACGTGATCTACCTTAGATTATTCGGATTAGCAGCAGGTACGTTAGTTAGCCTTATAAGGCTAACTAACGAAAATATCACGACTTAACCTAACCAATCGTCAAGGGCGTATAGTTGACCTAACGATTGGTTAGGTTAAGTCATGATATTGTCGTTAGTTAGCCTTATAAGGCTAGTTTCACGGTAGAGCACGTATTGGAATATGGTAGATCACAGTTTCGCGTAGAGCACATATTGGAAGAGCACCGAATTTTTTAGCATTAATGAATATGTAAACTCATTATAGTCACTTCGTCAAATGAATAAAAAACGCTAACAAGTGAATTACTAATTATACTAAGATTTCAACTTCATAAAGAGTGACTCAGTGACAAGACAAAATATCAAAGCGTGATACGTGATACGTGAAATATCAATTAATTCCTTTTCAGTTTATCTTCATTTACAGAATGTTATTACATGCACTTTAGTTTTTATATGTTAGCCCAGAAGAGCATATTAACAGAAAATTACGCTTTGAACCCTAAATCCTCAGAAATAAGTTGCTACAAATATTTTCATACCTGCATGATTGGGGTTCAAACTTCCTTCTCCAAAGATACAGTTTTTGTAAACCATGAAGCTTCCACTTGGTCAAGTGCACACTCGGTGAAAGGGGAGCAAATTTTTATATTTTCTTCTTAACATTTAACGTTCATTTATATATATTTATATATATATATATATATATATATATATATATATATATATATATATATATATATATATATATATATATATATATATATATATATATGGCATGAGAGAGACAAAAATAAAAAATATTACAAATACAAATTACATTCCCACAGAGAAAAGAAAATGAAAACTGGTAAAAATGTTAACAAACTGACGAAGTTTAGATGTATGAGAAAATTTGGAGTTCTGCGAATAGCTATGATATAATTCAGAAGCTTTCAAATAAAATACTCAAACTCCCAAAACAAATTTTTTTAGTTGATTTAACATAGTTTCTGATATATATATATATATATATATATATACACAGAGTGGCTCAAAAGTCAGGAGTCAAAGAAGCCAGAGAGAATGGGTCTTTTTAAATAAAAATTACTTTTTTCGCTAAAAAAAAAAAAATTATAATTTATGTAATGATGACCCTTTCACTTCTGACCTTTACTCAAATTTGAGTGAGTAGCGCAAAAGTCGGGGTCATCACTACATAAATTATAGATATACTGTATATATATGTAAAAATAAACAATAAATAATGCTTATATTCATATTTTCTTATATTCTTAAATTCATTTTTGCATCTAGAGTTCAAACTCGCATAACGCTGTGGCAAGTTCGGATAATTTTTTTATTTCTTTCTCTTTTATTTTTGCTGAATATTTGATGAATTATTTCTTTTTAAATTACTTAATCATTTTTTTAGATTTACCTTAATAATGTAATCTTGTTAAATTCTGCAATGTCCATTTTCTTTATACATTCTCTCTTTGCTGTAAAAGATGAAGTCATGTCTTGCTTAACACCTAATCTTAAATTTTAAACATTTAATTTTGGCTCACATACATGTTTAATTTTAACTCATAATAAAAAGCATTTTTCAGGTTCCCTTTTTAGTTAACTCGGCAGATCACGATAATATCAGATCTGTCACTATGCGGGTTAAAATAAAAATATGGCTTCATCTTCAAATATCTTGCTTATCTGTCTAGACATTGCTACAGCTAAAATATTTACCTTATCTTCAAATATTTTGCAAAGTAATTCAGCCCATTGAGAAACGAAACGAAACAGGTCAACATTAAATAATAATGATGTCACAAAAAATTCAGTATATAAAGTCAAACAATTTTTCAAGTTAGCATTCTGATTGTATCTGATCTGACTTAGCAGTAAACTACAGTAAGAGAATATCTTTATCTTCTCCTTCGAGCCTTGTTTTCTTCAGAGAACTTAGTCTTAAAATAGAGAAAAATAATTTCCCGATGCGCTACAAGAAGAATCGGGGAACCCTTAGAGAATTTAGTAAGCTTCACAGAATCCTCCGATCCCCGACAAGAAGAAATCGGAGAGTAGTATAAGAGAAACTACTGCGATTTCCTACACGGTACCAGCTACTCCGAGGTAACAATCCGTTGCTGCCACCTAACCAGAACCCCCGTCAACCTCGAACCTCCCAAGGCCATAGACGAAGGGGTTAACACACACACACACACACACACACACACACACACACACACACACACACATATATATATACACGGTGAACCAAAAGTAGGTGGACAGTAGGTTGAATACGGTTTGTGTTATATTATATTATAACTATGGTGTTCATTATAACTATGGTGTTTGTGTTATATTATATTAAATATTATAACTAAATTTATTTAAATTTTATTTTGTATTATAGTATACAAAAAATTAAATATGTATTCTCAAAATAAACGTTATCATTTACTGTCCACCTACATTTGGTTCACCCTATATATATATATATATATACACATAGTATATTAGGATGGTCCAAAAAATTAAAATGGAAAATATATTTCTCGTGATATTTGCCCATATGCCACAACCACTACTGATGTCGAAAATAAAAAACTGGATCGATTTGTGCATATTTGTAGGTGGCGCAACTCAACCCTTAGTATCATTATACAGTTTGGGTGGCAAATTTATTCAAATTTTCGCCATCCTTAAATATTAATAGATGTAACTCAACATCCGGTTTTAGGTCTTTTTTCATATAAAGAATGAGAAAATGCATCGGGAGCTCTTATTTGTGCATTTTAATGTTTTACCAGAGTATATGTGTGGCTGACATACATATGCACCTCGGTGGTGTAGTGGTTAGCATCGCTGACTACGAATCTATCGCCCCTGGATCGAGACCAGGTAACGTCAGGCGGCGAGCAACAAAACCCAGCTGTTCAGTAGTTTCGTTAATTTTTCACCATTATGGCGACCCCTATCAAGAGGGTTCGTGTCGCGACTGACTCGTGGCTCCTTTGAAAAGATGTCTAATTCATTTTGATAACTTTTCTCACTATTTTTGATAGGTAAAGGCAGAACCTCATCGAAATAACTCCATAAATTAACCTTCGGCTTCTTTTTCAAAGGTTCTTGATCTTCTCGTGAAACAAAATCAGTTGCTTCATCGCTATAGGTTATATTACGTGCAGGACTACCGTTAGGTGATGCAGACATAATGATTATCGCATTTTTTACAAACTCAGGCACTGTTATGCAAGCAAATTTGAACCGAGAATCTAAAAGGTGAGAAATCATGCCAGTAATGCCTGCTTTCCACTGCCTGAAACGATTCTGTAAATTTTCTATTAAATCGTTTTTCATAGTATGAACACCTGCATCATCAGGTATATTAGGCAAAAATACCACGAGACCTGTTACATCGGGAGACACCATGTGAGGACAAGAAGAATCAGAAGAAAAGTCATTCGTTAATTTTTTACATCGACTAAGAAGCTTTACAACACACTGAATTAGAGTCCACTGATGATTATTGAAGGTTGCTACAGTATGTCATAATCCGAGGCGTATGCAACAACCGCAGTTTCTTTTCGGGTAAATTATGTTGCTTCTGGAAATCCTTAAGTCTGTCATAGGCTGGAGATGAATAATTAAAATGCAACAGATTGGGCGCAATTGCACGTATCTCTGAAACAGACTTCTGGCTAAGAAGGGCTTCATCAACTGCAAGTGCTAAAGTATGATTCGCACAAGCAACAGGATGGAAGCCCAACGTGAGCAACGGGTCATGACCAGGTTATGATTTAATTTTCCCAGAAGAGTTCCTTGTTCCATGCGCAGTCTGTGTAACAAAAGTTTCTCAGGTGACCATTCTGAGTTGTATCACAAATAAAAGCTCCTGATGCATTTCCTCATTCCTTATAAAGAAAAAGACCTCAGACCGGATTTTTATCTAAATCCATTAAAACTTAAGGGTGGCGCGAATTTTAAGAAATTTGCCACCCCAAACTGTATAATTATACTAAGGCTTCGAGTTGCGCCACCTTTAAATATGTATGAATCGATCTAGTTTTTTTATTTTCAACCAACATCATTAGTAGCTGTGCAATATGAACAAGTATCATGAGAAATATATTTTTCATTTTCATTTTTGGACCACCCTAATATATATATATATATATATATATATATATATATATATATATATGATGAATAAAACCACGAAGGAAAGGAAACACAGAATGGTGCTCAAGCGCTTTCGTCTAATGACATCCTCAGGAACACTGAAGTACATAAAGAGTTACAGCCTATATAGAGGTTACAGAAAAAAAAAAAATATATATATACAATAAACGGAGAAACTAAAATACGTATAAAACAGCATCAATATTCCGTTAGAACAGGACAGTCGTCCAGTGCCCTTTTTGTCCATTTGTCAGAGTTATCCCACTGTATTGATTGGAATAATGCTTCAGTTTTATTTCACTCTAGCAACATTGTTAATAGAAATATTCTTGAGTCTGCCATTATCCAACTTACAAATAACTTCACATAAGCAAAGGTCTTTTTCAACTCGATCCTGTTGTTTTGAATTCCTTTAGAACAGATTTAGATAAGAAGGGTAGAACGCTAAATCTTTGGTAAACTTGTATGCGGGCAGAGTGCTAAAACCCGGGCAGATTTCCAGTATTTTTTTTTTTTTTTTTTTTTTTTTTTTTAACATTGGTTGGAAATATTCATTTGATCTTGTGCTAAAAATCGATAGTTTTTCCTTACAAATTTATGCCTTTCCCACAATCCTCTAATTTTTATTTTTTATTTTTTTATTTTTATTTTTATTTTAATTTCTCGTTAATTGTTATATATATATATTTTTTTTTTTTCTGTGACCTATATGTAGGCTGTAACTCTTTATGTACTTCAGTGAGGATGTTATTAGACGAAAGCGCTTGAGCACCATTCTGTGTTTCCTTTCCTTCGTTGTTTTATTCATCATAAATATTTTTCACGTGTTACTTTCGTGAAATAATTTTCATATATATATATATATTATATATATATATATCGGGTGATTTTTACTTTTAATCTGACACATTGAAAGTTTTGTATTTTTTTATTAACTGAAGTAATTCATAAAAGGGCATGAAATTTTTACTGTATATATATATATATTAGGGTGTCACTTATTTTTCAACTTTTAAGTTTCCGTCCTCTGACCCCATCAAAGTATGACATATGATGTAAAAACACTGTGTTCAATGTTTTATTGAGATATTTTAATATTTAGAGGTCGCTCAACGGCTTCAAATTATTGGATACGAGATTTCTCAGAAAGTGTGAATATATACAATTTCCAAATGTATCAGGTTGTAACATAAATTCTGCTCGATTAGAAAATGGACGATAAATACAGAATACCCTCAAGATAATGTGAAATAGTTTTGAAATGTTGCAAAATACACGCGGCGACAGGTTCGCACATGTTTTATCACGATACAGAATGCATTGCTTAGGCTAGTGTAGTATTAGGCTAATGAGTATTTTCTCCGCATGATTTGTCACAAGCGAATCTTCAACATCGAATCGATTTTTGCACATCACTGCATTCTCGGCAAGTGCAGGCACCGTTTTTTAATTGGATCGTCACTGGGGATGAAAAATGGGTCCTCTATAACAATATTAAGCGTCGACATTAGTGGCTAAGCCGTGAAACAAAGCCTGAACCTCAGCCATGGAATGGACCCCATCCAAAGAAAATTTTGCTCTGCGTTTGGTGGGATATGCAAGGAATTATTCATTTTGAGCTTCTGCCAAATAACCAAACAATCACAGCTGAAGTCTACTGCCAACATCTCCAACGATTGAAGATGGCATTACAAGAAAAACGTCCCGCATTAATTAATCGCAGGTGTTCTATTCCACCAGGATAACGCGCGCCTTCACACTGCTCGAATCACCACTGCCCAATTGGAGGCATTTGGTTGGGAAAAAAATGCCTCATCCACCTTATTCTCCGGACATCGCACCTTCAGACTACCATTTATTCAGAAGTCTGGAACACCACCTAGATGGACAAGAGTTCTGAATGAACTAAAAAATCGAGCAGAATACATGTTACAACCTTATATTTAAACAATTTATTATGTTCCTACATTAGCAAGAAGTGCACAACACTCATAATATTAAGATGAAGTACATTAACATCAGACAGTAGCGTAATTATTATGATTAATCATTATTTCCACTCGAGGTATGCTTTTGTCCCCATGTCCAATGCTTGCCATGGTCTTCAACAACCTGGAGAAGAAACTGGAGTTGTTCTTCATCTTTGGTTAGGTATCCAGAAAAATCCTGGATGAAAGCAACTCCACGTTCAGCGAAGTCATTTGTTACAGTTAGAGTTTTTACAGTCTCTTTCGCAGTCTGGTAATGAGTATCCTCTTCCCATTGCTCTGAGAGGTTGAGCTTCGTGAACAATGATTTTGTGTTTTTTGTTACAAAGTTTTCCAAGCTTTTTTCTTTCACAGTATCCAGGTCAACAACCAGTCGCTTTGGAGGGTTCTCTTATCCATCAACACTCGTCATAGATACGACCATGCGATTTTTTATATCAGGGAGGACGGCGGCGGCGGCGGCACTAAAAGACTAAAATAACACACACTAATGCAAACACATCCTACCATTAAGGCGACTGAAATGATACTTGGGTGAGGCATAGAAAGGAAGCGCATTTCAATTTAGGACAAGTAACGACGCGTCATCAAAGATTTAGTGGCCTTGAGCGACCTCTAAATATTAATATTTTTTCATGAAATTTCATAATCAGCGTTTTTACAGGCAATGTCACATTTCTAGAGGGTCAGACCGAAACGTCTTGATGGTTCAGTTCTTACCATACAAATAATTGACCCCCTAATATATATATATATATATATATATATATATATATATAGAGAGAGAGAGAGAGAGAGAGAGACTACAAAAGAAGGATAAATTAATGAAGCCAAGAAGCTTCGGCCCTCTGCTACACTGAGACCATCATCAGTTCATTGTATAATAGAGACTGACCGAACAGCAGAAGCGAGGACAAAGGACAAAATGGCACAAAAAGACATCCTTATAATATTTGTATAAAATAAAAGCACATTTTATAATTACATCAAAAAAATCTAATTCCTCTTTGTTTATAACAATCCTAATAAATATGAACTGAAGAAATGAGGTTAGAATTTACCGTAAATATAAATATAATTCACTCCTCTTTTATAGAAAGCGCAGAACTACTAATTTTTAAGTTTTTATTAGGCTCTATCGCAGACTAAAAGTTTTCTAATTAAATTTTTAAAAAAATGTCTATTAAGAATATTTAGGACTCACATTCTTAAGCTATAATAGCGTGGTTACGATATGGCAACTCATATATTTTAGTACGCCACTTATATTAAGTTTCTTAGAATTTTTAACAAAAGAAAGAAATCTGCGGGTATTTAAGTTATTAAGATCCCCATAGAAAGTAAGATTATAAACATATCTTGTTCGTCCGTATGGCGGATATGTTAATTTAGTGAATTATGCATAAAATACAGGGTGATACAAAAAGGTGTCCCTCCCTCCTTCAACAATAAAAGGCGTATATATATATAACAAGTTATTTCCGCCAACACTTTTTTTGGGGGAGCAAACTGTATGTTTGTGCAATCATTATTAGTTTATATATGAATATTAGTGTGGGTATTATATTCTTAATATATTGTATGTGTTTCAGTCGAGTGCACCTAATGACTTCTTCAGTCATTATATTATTTTTTCAAAGCAACTCATGATATATTACATAACTTCTCAAACACTGAGCAGATATTTTGCATTAAAAGAGGTGTAACTATGCAGAACTCATTTAAATTATGGTAAATACTGAAATAGATCACCATTGTTTTCTAGCACATTTAAACGCGAAACAGCATATCATAGAGGGTACACAGCAAAATATTAAAATGAATTGCTCGAATGTTGTTTATGCTGTGATGCAGTTTTTCCTTCTTTTTTTTTTACAGTATCAGGACTTTTTGCTGTGAGCAGTTCCTTTCAGATAACCCTAAAGAAAGAAATCTACTCGTGACAGATCTGTAGACCTTGGTGGCCAAAGATCTTTTAAAATAATTGTCTCTAAAGAATGACTGATTAGTATTCTCGCTCCTTTCTGATATATGACATTTCGACTGTCACTGTATGCCATTTCACACTGTATGGCAAGTGTACTGATTTGTGTTAATTGATCATTGGAAAATATTTTTGGACCACTAAGATTCGTTGCTCTTATTGCATGCTATAAGACTATACTCACCAACTTTGACCATAAAGAGATATTGAAGAAAATGTGGGCTTTCGCTTGTGTATATTCCCATACTTTGTGTAGTTTGGTGCTTTCTAGAAGGTGTTTCCGCCAACTGTAAGTCAGTGAACAATGCATATACTCGTAGTTACATCTCCATACAAAATTTCAACGTAATCTGTTAACTGCTTACAAACATATGAAATATTTCAGGAGTTCTGCTAATAATAATAATAATAATAATAATAATAATAATAATAATTAAAAAAACGTACAAATTACCTCTACTTTTTTATTTATACGTTTTTGCGTGTACCTGCTTTTTATAGGACCAATGCATCATTAAGACAGTTGAACAGGTAATATATCTTAAGTATGGATCTGACTTGAAGCTAATTGTTTATGTAATGAATTCTGCTTTCATAATACATTACACCGAATCAGGCACCGGCATTCACCATAATGATTCAGTTAAATTGGCAATTTGCTGCTTGTAACGAAAAATGGATTTGTTCTTCATGCCAAATTAGGCACATACACAAGTGTTTTCTGCATCGCTAAAGATGAAATAAAAAGGGATTTAATTTGGAGCTTCACTACTTCACTATATATATATATATATATATATATATATATATATATATATATATATATATATACACTATACAGTATATATACAGAAAGAGAGAGAGAGAGAGAGAGAGAGAGAGAGAGAGAGAGAGAGAGAGAAAATATAGTTGCGAAAATAAGTTCATAGAAGGGTAAATCCATGGAAAAAATAATTAAAATTTCAAAATTAAGTAATCTAACCATTTAAAAAAAATGGTTACCAATTCGCTGTCATTCAAACTAATCACTTTTCATTGGTTAGATTGTATTTCCAACCTTTTATAAATTGTTAATAAATTTTTAAATTTTCTGGCTTTTCATTATATTTTATTTCCTCCGTGACAGCAGTTGAAGCTCACTTAAAACGAATTAAATAAACATGTCTGCTTTCATATTGATTACAGAGCTGCGCTTTGTCTGTGTTTACGTCTATAATATTATAGAAACCCGTAGTGCAGAATACTCGTGATACAGTAAGGTAAAATTGAAACCCAACTTCCCGTCAGATGAGTTATTTGTGATATAAAAATCAAGATCTGTATACCTCCCTCTCGGCCCCTACTTAATAATCCTCTACTCGGTGAGTATCATGCGTCTATTGTCTGCGAAGAGTCGGGCCACCGCTTTCTCGAAATTCCTGTTCTTTATGTAAATACATAGTATTGCTGAAAAACTTCAACCAAAACAGTCTATTTCGACCCTAAAATCTGAATCTTTCTCCTTATTTCTCTCTCTACAGCTCTTGCGTCATGCGTTTATATCCTTCGAGCAAAACATACCTCGAAAACGCGCAAGCGTTGATCCAAACGCTTTTGCATGGAGTCGTAACAGATAAAAGAATGAGGTGCGATCCTCTCTTTCCTTTGAGGAATGAGGTGACGATAAAGAGAATGAAAGGTTCAGTAAAACGAGGAAACTCCTTTAGATGGAGCGTTCGTCTCACGCTTGATAAAGTCGGTTACGGTTCATTGCTACCTTATAACTGTGTATTAGTTTGAGGGGCGCGTTCTTCACATGCAGATATTCGAATTGTGTCTTTTATTGTTGTTAATCAAGTATATTAACTGAGCGTGTAAATTTATTCGGAAGTAAAAAATTAACATTTTATGGTATAATATTGTGATAATATATAATTACTAAATATTATTAAAATGGTTTGTTTAATATTCTCATAAAATTTAAAGGATAAAAGATATTAATTTAGATTTACTTAAAATAAAAATAGGGTAGCAATAGTTTCAATAAAAGCTCATCTTACGCAGTTATATATGTTATTAACAATAATACTTTTAAACAATTAATCTAGATAACATACTCACATATATAATAGGGCGGAGCGTTTTTACATTTTTTCCGATTTCCGTTTTGTAATAGCGCGGAAAAGTGGCTCTTCCACGTCAAAAGTGAGTGTGTAAAATCCCAGAGATCTGTAATAATATCTTCTGCCACCGCACGCACGTTGAAAATCCAAAAAATGCTCCAAAATACACATTTTTTCAATATTTTCTTATAGTTTTAATTTTCATCCTACCTTCTTGTAATAGCGATGAAAAGCATCCTAAAGGTTTATTTTAGACTACTTTTAAATATTTTTGTCCTGCGATAATTTATTCTGCCTCCGCAAACGTTCCAAAATACAGGAAAATTTACATAAATAGCGTATTTTATAATGACGCTATTATGGTCAACTTCGGCCCTACACCACAGTTTATTCGTTAATTATGTATTAAGTAATGCAATTAACAATTCATTATATCATATTTTAGTAATTTAAGAAGTTTATATATTTGAGCAATTAAATAATTTAGGTCCACCAATGCAGTTTACTTTGCATACGCTTGGTTTATTTTTGATGACTTATTATGTAATATGCATGCAGCTCCTCGCTTATTTCGTCAATATTGAATGTACTATATTGACAAAATAACCCAGAACTCACCACGTGGAGGTTGCTGCATTTCGAGTTCCTCCCTGTGCGACCCAACCACCCTACCATTACACTAGGCAACAAAGATTTTGTTACAGAAGACCAAATAGGTGCTCCTAGCTAATTTCGGTATGCTGATTTCAAATCTATAATTAGATTTTTTCTATCACGTCTAGATTTTGTGTAAAATGCAAATCACTTTTAGTAAAATTTTCTACCACGTCCAGATTTTGGTTTTAATCGGCTTAATGCCAGTAATATGAAACTTGCTTTTCAAGGTTAAAGCAATTTTTTTTGCCAACTATATACAAATTCGAACAATTTTGATAAATAAAATTTATCCCGAGTTGGCAACACTGAGTCAAGAGCATAGTAACGGGCAACGGCCCAACGGTAAGTCGCTACGTGACAGTCAAGCAGAACGGTTGTTGAAGCTCTCTGCTGATGAGCAAGTGACAGGTTGTGGTGACGTGTGTTTTTATAGCATTTGTTTTGTACTACGGTGTGTATTTCTTTTTATTTTGCACATCGTAATAATTACTTTCTACGTTTTTTCAGATATTGTATGGTAATTCAAAATGGCATCAAATAGACGTGCTTGTGTAAATCACCCAGACAACTTCTGCTTTGTCTGTGGACAATATACACCTAAGCCACAACGTAGAAACATAACAACAAAGATTAAACTTACCTACAAGTGTTATTTTGACTGTAAGTTAGGAGACCAACAGAGGGACTGGGCACCACATATTTGCTGTGCACAGTGCAATGCAATGTTAATAGCTTGGATGAATGGTAAAAGAAAAGCTATGCCGTTCTCAGTCCCCATGGTTTGGCGTGAGCCGAAAAATCACTTCAATGATTGTTATTTTTTTTTTACAAAGATTGCTGGTTTCACAAAGAAAAACAAATCAAAGATCACGTACCCAAACTGCGAATCAGCAATGAAACCAGTACCACATGATGAAACAAATCCACCACCAGTTCCACCAGCAACGATAACAGACAGCAGTTCATCTGAAGATTCTGCTAGTGATATAGAAACAGGGAAAGATGGCATATATGTTCCAGATGCAAATATTTCCCCACATTTGTTAAGTCAAGCGGAGTTAAATGACTTAGTGCGCGATTTGGAATTACCAAAAGAAAAGGCAGAGTTGCTTGGTTCAAGACTTCAAGAATTTAATCTTCTCCAACCAAACACCAAAGTTTCCCATTTCCGCCATCGCCATTTGCAGTTTTCATCATTTTACTTACAGGAAGAAAACGTTTGTTTCTGCCACGATATCAGTGGTCTGATGCAAGGGATTGGCTGTCGCTATGATCCAAAAGAATGGAGACTGTTCATTGACTCTAGTAAAGCTAGCCTTAAAGCTGTATTACTGCACAACGGCAATGAAAAACCTTCAATACCTGTAGCACATGCCACTGGCCTTAATGAGACTTATGAATCGATGAAACTGCTGCTAACTCATCAAATATAAGGACCACACATGGAATATTTGTGGCGACCTTAAAGTTGTATCATTACTTCTTGGGTTACAGTTGGGCTACACAAAGCATATGTGCTTTTTGTGTCTATGGAACAGCAGAGATGACAAGAACCACTACAAAAAACATGATTGGCCATCTAGAACTGAACATGTTGTTGGTAAATACAATGTGAAACACCCAGCACTTATTGACCCTCAGAAAGTACATCTTCCACCACTTCACATTAAACTTGGCCTTATGAAAAATTTCGTGAAGGGTATGGATCATCAAGGTAGTGGTTTCCAATATTTAAAGGATAAATTCAAAGGAATATTGACAGATGCTAAGCTAGAAGCTGGAGTTTTCACTGGACCACAGATCCGCAGTGTCATCCACGACTCATCGTTTCCATCTAACCTAAAAGAGAATGAACTAGGAGCATGGACATCTTTCGTTGAAGTTGTCAAAAATTTTCTTGGAAACCACAAAGCTGAAAACCACCGTAAACTCGTAGAAAACATGCTTAAATCTTATGAAATAATGGGATGCAGAATGTCTTTGAAAATTCATTTTTTACATTCTCATCTTGACTTCTTCCCGGCCAACCTTGGGGCTGTAAGTGACGAGCATGGTGAGCGCTTCCACCAACAGATCTCAGTTATGGAAAACAGATACCAAGGTAATTTCAACCCAAATATGATGGGAGATTATTGTTGGTTCCTGCAGAAGGAGAGCTCGTCATCCTACAAGCGACAAAGGAAGAGGACACACCAAAGTTTCACTTAAGAACAGGAATTTGCCTTTCAGTAGTAACAACAAAATACTAACGCGCTTTGGGTGGATGGTTGGGCGCAGGGGTGGTAACTCCATCAGCGGAATTCCGCTGTCTGTCTTAAGCCAGAATAAAGGAGGAAAGACATCCCTGTTCACTAATTATTTAAGTATGCTTAACATAAAACGTGGCACGGAAAAGTAGCTTAGACGGCTTTCGTAATAGAAGCGGGTGAGAAAAAAAATGAAAATAGGGGTTTTCGGTTACACAAAATCTGGACGTGAAGAGAAATTTTGATATCAGATCTGAAATCAGCATCAGCGCTTTAGTAGGAAT
>JAJOZX010012291.1:0-108820 GCA_023014485.1 Bathynomus jamesi
AAATTTTGCGCCGCAAGTTGCGCCGCAACTTTTTGCGCGCAACTGCCCACCTTTGGGTACAATAACATGTAATGTTCAAATAATTCTCGATTACACACGAGAAATGAGTAAGTAATAGAGTAATGTACATTTAATCCTCGCTTATTTTTAGTATTCTATTATTAACCAAGATTTCAAATTGATTTTAGGCGCGATTACTTCCGCAATATTTTTATATCACCATTTAAATCATTCCAAAGTTTCAGTCCTATGAAAATCCTTGATGTTGAATGAATACCGGGTAGATTGTTGAATAACACGCATTGATCTATTTCCAATCTTATATGATCGGGTTTGTTGAGTTATAAAATATTTGTTTGGCCGTTGTAAGTTAATAATCTGCTCTCACATTTGGAAAAAAATAAAATATGGCAGTGTGATTACATCTCTGAACTTTAGTAGCTTTAGCTCTTCGAATCGTGCATTAGAATGATCGCTGAATTCATCATCAGATAACAACCTTATTGCGTGTTTTTTAATAATGAAAATGTTTAAAGAAAACAGTACACTGCAAAAGAAAGAGAGTTATAAAGACCATTCTTGGACTACATGACTAAATTTAAATATTATAGCATAACTCCTTAAAATCATTTTTGGGATATAATTATAGTAAGGGGTTCCAAAAAACCTTAGCCCCCCCATTTGCAGCTTACATATTTACTTATATCGAAATAGTTTTTAGTTATTATAAAAAATATATACAATTCTTTATTTATTGTAGGTATTAAAATTACTCTAGCTGATAAAGTGTTAATATAATTATAATGGCTTCTCAATTAATTGGTGATTCGGAGAGGCAACGTGTGATAGGTCGCATACGAGCAATAACATTTCGGGAAGTTCGTGATGCTGGAGCCACCTTTATAACACGTTCATGGGTTGACAAAAAGTTGCGAAGAAGAGAGGACTTCGTCAAAAGAAATTGGAATAAAACTTTGGATGAATGTGAAATGGATACAACCAAATCTGGGCGCCCAAATTTGCCACTCTCTCAGGAAACAAAGGACATCATTGAAAGCGGTACGCATAAGCGGAAAACCAGCTGTGCTAAACTTTCTAGAGAGATCGAAGTGTTGAGAGGAAAGATCGTTAGTGGTGAGATCATTCGACTGTACCGTCATCGGCAAGGTTGTTTAAAGCCTTGGCATGAACTTCCAAAGCCAAGAAAAAACAACTTAACATCGATGACAGAATGTGGTTTGCCCATTATCTTGAAGATTGGGATGTGGATGATTTCATGCATTTAGCTGTCTCCGATGAATTTTTTGTTTATGTAACACGTCGGCCTAACTACCAAAATGATCGAGTGTGGGCCACAACAGATGAAATCGATGACAATGAACATTATCGCGAATTATTAAAAAGTCCAGACTGTGTTGGTGTGTTTGTTTTGTTCACTGCAAAGAAGCTCATGTGGGTGCTGAAGCCAAATGGTCAGAGTTGGGATGGACAGTATTTTCGTGATATTATTCTATCCCAGCATGTCATTCCTTTTCTAAGAAACCCAAACAATGTTATGGATGTCGATCAGGTCACACTTCTGCACGATAAGGCCCCCTGCTTTAAGGCACTAGCCACTCAACAGTTGTTGCGGAACCATGAGATCGATTTATTTGGTAATGAAGAATGGCCAGGAAATTCTCCTGACCTGAACCTCTGTGAACACATTGGATCAGTTATAAAGGACAAGATTGAATGTCTCTTGTTTCAAGAACCTGCAGCAAATCGATTTTCGAAGGATACAATGACGCAACACATTGAAACTGTTTTAGCAAATTTGCGTAACGATCAAGATCTATTCACGTCACTTTTGGCAAGCTACCCAAAGCGAATTCAGGCTGTCTTGGAAGCCAATGGCGGAAACACCAAGTTTTAATTGTTTCTCATTAAATGCAGGATTAAATTCTTTTTTGTAAGATATGTTTAGTTTTACTGTACCCCTAATGGTTTAGGCCATGGGCGGGGGGCTAAGGTTTATTGGAGCCCGAGCTGGCCGAGCTTGCACTACCAAGTTTTCTACACATTCTTATCCCTTTTCTGTCCTTTTCTGTCAGACTCCTTAACCACTGTTCTGTACATTCACGTACAGCGAAATCGTCAATATTTAATCCGTGAGTGAAGATATACTTTTCATTTATTAGTAAATTCGGGAGATTTGATATAGTGGTATTTAGTCGGAGTATATTGGCATTCAAAAGCTTTATTGCACTGTTAAATTCTGAATTAATTATATTCTTAGATGAATTAGGGTTTTGCATGAAAAGGGCATAGTTGTATCATATACGTTCACTATGAAGCTAGTATATCCGCACTCAATATATATATATATATATATATATATATATATATATATATATATAACTTTAGTAAATTGTTCTTATGAAGATACCTCGCTTCTAACCTTAAAATGGATGGAAGCCTATTCTGAATAACAATGTTTAACCACCAAGCGGCATCTAATGGTCATTATCGATTAATCCATTGTGCATAAAAAATATTTATAAAATAATAAAAATAAAAAATTGGAAAAATAGGATTTCATAAATAAATAAAGTAAATAAAAGTAAAAAATAAACAAAAACAAAAACAGGGAAATAGGACTTCATATGAAGCGTACCGGCCGTCTTACAAGACGCTTCATATGAATCGAACCGCCCTTCGTGGGATAACAAGTAGCATGCTAGTTATACGTTTCAAATTTAGCAAATTAATTTGTTGATCGGTTCTGAACCAGAATAAATATAGCGTATGAATTAAATGGGATACTTCTAAAGTACAATACAAATAAAATATGACACTGAATTTATTTGATTAGTATTCACACACACACACACACACACATACATACATACCTATATATATATATATATATATATATATATATATATATATATATATATATATATATATATATATATGTATGTTATACATGTTATAATTTAATTTATAATCGAAGTAAAGCTGCGCCTGATGACACAATTATTTTTATGTAATTTCATTCATTCAATAATTCCCATGCTAATGTATTAATCATTTCCTTCCGAACTGAATTCACACGCCACAGATTGTGAGACACTCGATTCTCCAACATTCTCAGGTGACGTCAACCGCTTGTGTGGCGGCGTTGCCAGGTTCCGTTCCTTTGACTATATAAGAAGGGGATCAGCGCCTTTAAGGCAGATTCGGAGGAAACCGGTCTCCGGGGTGGAGTGGTGCATTTTACCTCGTTAAGAATAGATTTGCTTGAAGCTTGGAGACAGAGAACGGACAAGGGTGTCTTAGAGGGGTCTGGCTTATTTAATGTTTTACACTGAAGAAATAACTCATTATATTTACGAAACTTTTGTTATTATTATTATTATTATTATTATTATTAACTCTGTGTTCTGTGGAGAAATATTTGATTACTATTCTTGATTACAATTCGTCCTGCCTAAATTGATTAAAATAATTAATAACAGCCAATGACCCTCACTAAATCTTGACTTTGGGGAAATAGGGGCTAAGAAAATTACAGAACCCTTAAACGAAATCTTATTTTCGGCGTACTCTGTGGTCACGGCTGGGCACTACATTGAGACGGCCCTTCCGATCCAGGAGTACCATATTATACCCTCTTGGAGTAAGTCGATTTTACCTGACTCCCCAAGGGGTGTATAATCTCTCTCTCTCTCTCCGCAGGGGGTATAAAGGTTATGCACATTTCTTCTGGATGTAGTAAACTTTATACTTGGGGTGTGACAGCCCTCCGGTCCCGAGTCGTGGGATTCTAGAGGAACTGGCTGTCAGTTCCTTTAGGTTCTCTCTCTCTTTCGGGAGGGCGGGTGAAATATTTTGCACAATCCCGTCCCGTGGGTTACTAGGACCCCATCCCATCCCTACTCTGTCCTTTTAGCTTACGGTAAGGTTGTTCTCCTCTGACTGAAAAAAAAAAAAAAAAAACTTTTAATATCAAGTCTTTTTCTCTTCTTTTACTATTAGGACCCTACTGCTACCTCATGCGTGGGAAGAGAGGCTTTGGAACCTCTATAAATAACACCATTTAACGCTCGTAGGTTGTGAGAGACTGGGATGGAGGGGTCCCAGGCGTAGGGGCGCGATGAATGGAGTGTGGCTAGTGCCCTGTTAAGCCCATTCCAAACGCGTAATGGCCTGACCAGCCCCCTGCGACCGTTCTTTGGTGACCAATTGATGGTGCTTGGCTGTACTGCTCTAAGGTGAGAGAGCTTTACTGCCCAGCTGGTTGCCAGGCCAGCGTAAAGTCTCGGGCGTAGCCTCTGGGTCTGGTGGGATATCCCTTGAACACTGGATTCTAAGAGTCTGGCCGCTTGTGAGTGACTAGTAAGACTTAGTAAGGGGCTGCATCTCGCTGTCGCTCCTGGCGGAAAATCCGTGACGCCTGCGTCGCGAGTGTTTGTCAGTTGGTAGCTGCGACACGTTTGGGACTGTCCGGCCCTGGGGAGACCTTTGGTCGGTGCGGCAGCAGGAGAGGTGTAGTCTTCTGGAAGGGATGAACATCACTTGCAAATAGGTGGATGCGTCTACGCGCGGGATGAATTCCCCCCCCCCTTTTTTATATACTGGTCAGAACGTTTTTGGATAGTTTTCATTGCTAGAACGCTTTATCTTATTCAGAGTATTCAGAAAAAACAAAAAAAGAGAAAATATGGCAGGGCCAGCCAAATTGAAAGCAGAATGCTTTAAATGTAAAGTTAATCATTGGTGCGTTGACTTCCCTGAAGGCAGTATCAGCGATATCACATCCCTCAGTGTATGTTTGTTTTGTAAACTTAGAGACAACCACGAAAAGGAAGTTAAAGAGCTAAAGGAATTAGTAAAAAAGCTTGAAGCTAGGGTCGTAGCACTGGAAATCCAACCCAGTGGACAAGATCAAACTAAAAACACACCAGCAGATTTAAACTGTAAGATTAAGTATCTAGAACAAAGCGTGGCACGCTTGGAAAACACGGTGACTATTCCGGAAAATAGAAAGGACGAACAAGAATTCAAATTGGTAAAAAATAAAAGACCCTCCAAACCAAAACCAAAACATAAGGATTTGGAACCCATTACCATCAAAAATAAGTTTCATTTACTTGCTGATGAGGAGGATGAATCCTTTTTAATTGGGGATTCTATGGTAAGGAGTCAAGGGGACTTTTTCGGAGCAAGACGCGTGACCAAGAGAAAACTCCGATGTTTTCCGGGTGCCACAAGCCAGATAGTTAATAGGGAATTAGGCAAAATTAATATCAAAATAAGAGTTGCCCTATCATTGTCCATGTTGGTGGCAATGACGTTTTTCTGGGAGGGACAGGAGGGCAGACAGAGTCCATTATAAAAGAATTTAAGAACCTAACTAACAAGGTTAGGAATAGGACAGACATGGGTATGGTCGTAGGAATTCTCCCTCGAATGCGTGCTAGTGACTATATTCTAAGTAAAGCCATTGGCATAAATAAAAGAGTTAAACGCATGTGTGATGAAAAAGGCCTAAAGTTTGTTGGTTTTTGGCCTACATTCTACGGAAATGGGGAATACTTTGGTTCGGACGGGATTCATTTTAACCAGAAGGGGAAAAAGAAGTATGGGGATTTACTGAACATTAATTTGTACAATCTTTTTAAACTAGGACCCCCCAAACCAGCAATTGATCCTGCTCCCCAAACAGTTAAACCTACTCCCCCAGCAGTTAGTCCCCCTCCCCCAGCAGTTAGTCCCCTCCCCCAGCAGTTAGCCCCCCTCCCCCAACAGTTAGCCCCCCTCCCCCAACAGTTAGCCCCTCCCCCAACAGTTAGCCCCCCCCCAGCAGTTAGTCCCCCTCAAACAGCAGTTAGTCCCACTCCCCCAGTAGTTAGTTCAACTGCGTCGGGAAACGACTCAGGCCAGTTAGGAAAAACCACAACTTAAAATCACTCAAAACTGTGCTCTTCAATGCTAGGTCAATTAGAAACAAACTAATGGAATTTATAGCGCTTGTCAAAACTGAGAACTTTGATATCATCGGAATAACGGAATCCTGGATTCATTCTGAATCAAGGGATTTTGTAGGAGAATTTGAAATGGTAGGTTACAAAATGTTTCACAAAGATAGGAACGGAAGGGAAGGCGGCGGTGTACTTTTGTATGCTCGGGACTCCCTGCACCCGGTAAACAGTAATATCGTATCTGCTCATGAAATGTTGGGAATTGATCTAAACCTAAATAATAAAGTAGTGCAGCTACTTCTAGTATATAGACCACCTCACTACCCCGTGGATAAGGATATAAACTTGTATAACAAATTAAGCAGAATAGTGAATAATAAGATCAGTGTGATTTTTGATGATTTTAATTGTGGTAATGTAAATTGGGAAAACAAAGCAGCTGATGCTGAGGGCTCAAGACTGTTAGAATTTGCCGATGATAACTTATTAAGTCAATGGGTTGACGGGCCTACTAGGGGTAATAATAAACTAGACCTCATATTCACGAACGAAGATGACCTAGTCTCTAACCTGACTATTGGTGAAAATTTAAGTAACAGCGATCATAATTTGATTAGGTTTGACCTCAGGGTTCCAGTTAATACACGCGAAAAGACTCGTGAAAGACTGGATTTCTCGAGAGCAAATTTTGAAAGCTTCCGAAGTAGTTTAGATACACTTGAAGTTCTAATAAGTGAGGATGTCAATGTCACCTGGAGCTCATATAGGGATCAATTTAGAATATTACAGAACACTTTTATACCCACTAAAATGGTTTCCTTGTCAACAAAGTCACCGAAATGGTTTAACAACGAAATTAGGAGGGCTATTACGGGAAGAAATAGAGCCTACAAACTACTTAAGTCGCATTTCAACCACACTAATTCAGAAAACTATATAAACCTACGTAGGAGGGTTAAGTCCTTAATTAGATCAGCCAAACGTGATGAAGAAGCTAGAGTTGCCTCACTCTGTAAAGTTAACCCTAAAGAATTTTTTGCCCATGTTAATAGCAGAAAGCCAATTAAAAATTCTGTAGGCCCCTTAAAAGACAGAAATGGCGTACTGAAATTCGGTGATAAAGATATAGCTAATACGTTAAACGAGTTCTTCGTTACAGTCTTCACGGAGGAAGACACAATAGAAGTGCCAAGTCCTCGGATTACATATGATGGTGACAATCCCGTAGAGACCATAAGTTTTACGAGAAATGAGGTACAGCAATTAATTGATAAGATGAATAAATACAAATCACCTGGTCCCGACTTATTTCTTCCAAGGGTATTAAAAGAGGTTAGCCACAATGTTGTTGACGACTTAGTAACCATATTCAAACAATCAATCGAGTTAGGGAAAGTTCCAACCGACTGGAAGTTAGCAAATGTAACACCTATCTTTAAAAAGGGTGATAGGGAAAATCCTTGTAATTATCGCCCAATCAGTTTAACATCAGTTGTCGGCAAACTGTTGGAATCCATCATTACAAAACGTATTGTGTATCACCTTGAATCTAACAATCTATTTTTTTATTCTCAACATGGATTTAGGCGACATAGATCCTGTCTGACAAACCTGTTAGAGTTTTTCCATAATATGCATACACTGTACGATGCAAGTAGGGCAATAGATATAGTGTATCTCGACTTTCAAAAAGCCTTTGACAAAGTCCCTCACGCTAGATTGGTAGCTAAAGTCAAAGGACTAGGAATCACCGGGCTCGTTTCCAACTGGATTGAGGATTGGTTAAAAGATAGAAAGCAGAGAGTGGTAATAAATGGAGTGGCTTCGGAGTGGGCGCCCGTCACGAGTGGTGTCCCACAGGGTTCCGTTCTGGGTCCTTTACTTTTTATCATCTATATTAACGATATAGACGTCGGGCTTCTAAGTGCAATCTCCAAATTTGCAGACGATACGAAATTAGGAAGTAGTGTAGGTACTGAGGAGGGCGTAAGAATGCTTCAGAACGATCTTGACAGGTTGGGCGAATGGTCTGCTACTTGGCAGATGCCATTCAACTTGGACAAATGTAAGGTAATGCACATAGGTTATAAAAACCCAAAGACCGATTACTCTCTCTTGGGAAGGAACTTGACTGAGACCGATCTAGAGAAAGACTTGGGAGTCTATATCAGCAACGATCTGAAACCGTCGAAGCACTGTGCAGAAGTCGAAAAGAGGGCCTTAAAATTATTAGGTTATATTAAAAGACAGTTCCAGTTTCGGAACAAGGAGACTGTAATGTCTCTTTATAATTCTCTAGTCAGACCGCAACTGGAATACTGTGCGCAGTTTGGGTCTCCATCCCTCAGGAAGGATATAGAAAGGTTAGAAAGAGTACAAGCAAGTGCCTATATTTAAAGAGAAGGGAGACGTACAAGATTGCACGAATTATAGAGGGATCAAGCTAATATCACATACAATGAAGATATGGGAGCGAATAGTGGAGAGTAGGTTGAGAGACGAAGCGGAAGTGTCAGTGGAACAGTTTGGATTTATGCCGGGAAGGAGAACGACAGATGCAGTTTTTGCATTGAAACAGTTGGCAGAGAGGTACAGAGAGGGGCAGAAGGCGTTGCACATGGTTTTTATTGACTTGGAGAAGGCATATGATAGGATACCACGGCAGGAAGTTTGGAGATGCTTAAGGGAAAAGATGGCACCAGAGAAGTATGTTAAACTGATCAAGGGAATGTACAGGGGAGTAACAACTAAGGTGAGGAGTAGTGTGGGTGTGTCAGAGAGCTTTGGGGTGGAAGTTGGTCTGCACCAAGGATCAGCTTTGAGCCCCTTCCTTTTCAATGTGGTATTCGATGTGTTGACGGACAGGATTAGAGGGGAGGCGCCGTGGTGCATGATGTATGCAGACGATGTTGTGTTGAGTGGGGAGACGAAAGAGGAGGTGAGCAGCAGTTGGAAAATTGGAGAGAGGCGTTGGAAAGTAGGGGGATGAGAATTAGCCGAAAGAAGACCGAATATATGAGATGTGATGTGCAGCAGGACCGAGGAGGGGAAGTGACATTGAGTGGAGAGCGTGTTAAGACGGTGGAGTATTTTAAATACTTGGGGTCAACAGTGGATGCAGAGGGGGGAGCAGAGAGAGAGATAAACTGTAGAATACAGTCGGGGTGGAAGAACTGGAGAGACGTATCAGGGGTGCTCTGTGATAAGAGGGTCCCAGTGAAACTGAAGGGAAAGGTATTCAAAACAGTGGTGAGGCCGGCAATGTTGTATGGAATGGAGACTGTGCCAATGAAGAAGAGCAATGAAAGAAAAATCGATGTGGCTGAAATGAAGATGTTGAGATGGATGTGTGGAGTGACGAGGAGGGATAGGGTCAGAAATGAGCATATAAGGGGAACAGTGAAGGTGGCGGAAGCATCTAAGAAGGTGCAGGAGGCCAGGCTGAGGTGGTATGGACACGTCAGGAGAAGAGAGGAGGAGTATGTGGGGCGTAGAGTGCTGGAGATGGAGTTGCCAGGACGGAGAAGAAGAGGAAGACCGAAGACGAGATGGAGGGACTGTGTGGTGGCGGACATCAGGGAGAAGGACTTGGAGGAGGACGCGGTATACGACAGAGGAGAGTGGAGAAGACGAACCAAAAACAGCGACCCCATGTAAAGATGGGATAATAAGCTGCGGAAGAAGAAGAAAGAGTACAAGCAAGGGCTACAAAATTGATCCCTTCAATGAGAATGCAAAGCTACCAACGGAGATTGGAGCGCCTAAATCTGTTTAGCTTAGAGACGAGGAGGTTGCGGGGTCAGCTTATTCAAGTCTTCAAGATGCTCAAAGGAATAGACAGGGTAGATTACAGAAACTTATTCTCACTTAATGCCAATCCGACAAGAAATAATGGGTTTAAACTGGAATTAAAGACATTTAGGACCTCTGTCTGCGGAAATTTCTTTTCGTATAAAATAGTTAATATCTGGAACCAACTTCCCTCAGAGGTTGTTTCTAGTCAAAGTGTAAATGTGTTTAAAAATAGGCTAGACAAAGTACTGAATACTCTCATAGTTTAAGATTAAAACATAAGAAAACTCTGCATGAGTTCGCTTGCACGGTGTCTCTGTGAGCAAGCTAAATATAGAGCTATTTATATATTCTCCACTTTCCTGTAAAATTTCCTTGGCTACTTTTCCAGGGTCAAGGTATTTTCTTCAACCTTTTTCCGTACCTGCCTCTGGCAGGGAGGGAGCGGAGGGTGGGGAGAGAGCCTTCTACTTTTCTATCAGTTTTCTACTACTGCTAGGATAGTTGAAAGAAATATAAACTTTTAATAACAGGAACCTCCCAGAGTGGACCAAAAGGTCTTTGAGGCTTCCTCTTGTCCTTGTAACTCCTTGTAACTCTCTCTCTCTCTCTCTCTCTCTCTCTCTCCGCAGGGGGTATAAAGGTTATGACATTTTTTCTGGATGTTGTAAACTTTATACTTGGGGTGTGACAGCCCTCCGGTCCCGAGTCGTGGGATTCTAGAGAAATTGGCTGCCAGTTTCTTTAGTTTCTCTCTCTCTTTCGGGAGGGCGGGTAAAGTATGTTGTACAATCCTGTCCCGTGGGTTACTAGGACCCCATCCCATCCCTACTCTGTCCTTTTAGCTTACATTAAGGATGTTCTCCTCTGACGAAAAAAAAAAAAAAAAACTTTTCTTTTAGTATAAAGTATTTTTCTCTTCTTTTACTATTAGGACCCTACTGCTACCTCATGCGTGGGAAGAGAGGCTTTGGAACCTCTATAAATAACACCATTTAACGCTCGTAGGTTGTGAGAGACTGGGATGGAGGGGTCCCAGGCGTAGGGGCGCGATGAATGGAGTGTGGCTAGTGCCCCGTTAAGCCCATTCCTAACGCGTAATGGCCTGACCAGCCCCCTGCGACCGTTCTTTGGTGACCAATTGATGGTGCTTGGCTGTACTGCTCTAAGGTGAGAGAGCTTTACTGCCCAGCTGGCTGCCAGGCCAGCGTAAAGTCTCGGGCGTAGCCTCTGGGTCTGGTGGGATATCCCTTGAACACTGGATTCTAAGAGTCTGGCCGCTTGTGAGTGACTAGTAAGACTTAGTAAGGGGCTGCATCTCGCTGTCGCTCCTGGCGGAAAATCCGTGATGCCTGCGTCGCGAGTGTTTGTCAGTTGGTAGCTGCGACACGTTTGGGATTGTCCAGCCCTGGGGAGACCTTTGGTCGGTGTAGTCTTCTGGAAGGGATGAACGT
Source organism: Bathynomus jamesi (assembly GCA_023014485.1). Classification (NCBI taxonomy): domain Eukaryota; kingdom Metazoa; phylum Arthropoda; class Malacostraca; order Isopoda; family Cirolanidae; genus Bathynomus; species Bathynomus jamesi. Next base: position 11,213 of record JAJOZX010012291.1, read on the forward strand.
CACTTGCAAGTAGGTGGATGCGTCTACGCGGGATGAATTCACCCCCCCCCCTTTTTTATATACTGGTCAGAACGTTTTTGATAGTTTTCACTGCTAGAACGCTTTATCTTATTCAGAGTATTCAGAAAAAAAAAAGAGAAAATATGGCAGGGCCAGCTAAATTGAAAGCAGAATGCTTTAAATGTAAAGTTAATCATTGGTGCGTTGACTTCCCTGAAGGTAGTATCAGCGATATCACATCCCTTAGTGTATGTTTGTTTTGTAAACTTAGAGACAACCACGAAAAGGAAGTTAAAGAGCTAAAGGAATTAGTAAAAAAGCTTGAAGCTAGGGTCGTCGCACTGGAAATCCAACCCAGTGGACAAGATCAAACTAAAAACACACCAGCAGATTTAAACTGTAAGATTAAGCATCTAGAACAAAGCGTGGCACGCTTGGAAAACACTGTGACTATTCCGGAAAATAGAACGGAGGAACAAGAATTCAAATTGGTCAAAAATAAAAGACCCTCCAAACCAAAACCAAAACATAAGGATTTGGAACCCATTACCATCAAAAATAAGTTTCACTTACTTGCTGATGAGGAGGATGAATCCTTTTTAATTGGGGATTCTATACTAAGGAATCAAGGGGACTTTTTCGGAGCAAGACGGGCGACCAAGAGAAAACTCCGATGTTTTCCGGTGCCACAAGCCAGATATTAATAGGGAATTAGGCAAAATTAATATCAAGAATAAGAGTTGCCCTATCATTGTCCATGTTGGTGGCAATGACGTTTTTCTGGGAGGGACAGGAGGGAGACAGAGCCCATTATAAAAGAATTTAAGAACCTAACTGACAAGGTTAGGGATAGGACAGACATGGGTATGGTCGTAGGAATTCTCCCTCGAATGCGTGCTAGTGATTATACTCTAAGTAAAGCCATTAGCATAAATAAAAGAGTTAAACGCATGTGTGAGGAAAAAGGCCTAAAGTTTGTCGATTTTTGGCCTACATTCTACGGAAATGGGGAATACTTTGGTTCGGACGGGATACATTTTAACCAGAAGGGGAAAAAGAAGTATGGTGATTTACTGAACATTAATTTGTATAATCTTTTTAAACTAGGACCCCCCGAACCAGCAATTGATCCTGCTCCCCAAACAGTTAAACTACTCCCCCAGCAGTTAGTCCCCTCCCGCAGCAGTTACTCCCCCTCCCAAGCAGGTAGTCACCCTCCCCCAGCAGGTAGTCACCCTCCCCCAGCAGGTAGTCACCCTCCCCCAGCAGGTAGTCCCCTCCAACAGCAGGTAGTGACTCTCCTTCCACGTTGGAGGGGGCTCAGGCTCCTGCGGAGATTGTCCCCTCGTTAGTGAGGGGCTCTTCAACTCCCGACAGCCCTGGCTGTTCGGGAAACGGGTCGTGCTAGGGGGCGGTCAGAATAGGGGAGGCTCCCTCCGTGCAATGCTTTTTAATGCTAGGTCGATAGGAATAAGTTTTGCAAGCTACGGGCGCTCTTAGCATCAGAATACCAGGATATCGTTGCTATCACCGAGTCCTGGATTCATACTGATCGTAGGGACTACGTTGGGGAGTTCGAAATTCCCGGGTATAGAATGTTTCGCAAAGACCGCACCCGTGGGGAGGGGGGTGGGGTACTAATATACATCAGAGACACGTTGAGTCCGGTTGACTGCCAGTTCCGGTCGGAACGGGAGCTGCTTGGCGTCGATCTGAACGTGGGAGGGACAAACTATAGGTTAATCTTGTGTACAGACCTCCGCATCTCCTCCTCGAGGAGGATACAGCCCTGTACACCGAACTCAGTAGCCTGCTAGGGGATAGGGTGTGTGTAGTTTTAGGAGACTTCAACTGTCGCGGCATAAAGTGGGAAAACAGGACTGCCGATGCTGAAGGGAGGAGGCTAGTTGACTTTGCTGATGAGAACTTCCTCACTCAGTGGGTCAACGAGCCTACACGAGGCGAAAGCGTTCTAGACTTAGTATTCACGACCGAAGACAACCTCGTCACTGGCCTCACCGTTGACGAATCATTGGGCGGGAGTGATCACGGTCTTATTAGTTCCGTGTGTGCGTCCCTCGGGTGAAGCGTAGTAACTCGAGAGGCAGTAAGCTCGATCTCCGGCGGGCGAACTTTGTTAGCCTCAGGGATAGCGTAGGACAGATGGGGTTAGAGGTTGGCGGCGATGTTGAGGGAGTGTGGAGTGCATTCCGGGACGAGTTTATGGTGCTGCAGTCTGCTGCCATACCCTCAAAACCGGTCACCCCTGCTTCAACGCAGCCTAAGTGGTTCATCGTGACATCGCTTCGGCTATCCGAAATAGGAAAGTAGCGTATAGGAGGGCGAAGGCCAATCGTTCCCACGAGAACACTGAAGCGTATGTCCGACTGTGTAGGGAAGTGAAGGCGAAGGTTAGGCTAGCGAAACGTAACGAAGAACTACGGGTGGCAAGCCTCTGCAAGGGGAACCCTAAGGAATTCTTCAGTTATGTTAATAGTAGAAAGCCCATTAGAAGCATGATAGGTCCGTTAAAGGATGGAAGCGGCGTTCTGCGGACCTCCGACGCGGACATCGCTAATGTGCTTAATGAGTACTTTGCGGGAGTGTTCACCAGGGAGGATACCCGCGTCATCCCCGAGCCAGGCGTGAGGCACGAAGGTGCTGGCCTGGATAGTGTTAGATGTACCGCGACAGTCGTTGCCAATAGAATAGCAAACTGAGCGCGTTTAAGGCTCCTGGGCCAGACCAGTTTCTCCCCAGAGTGTTGCGAGAAGTGCGCGACCAGGTGGCTCCCCACCTGGCTACAGTCTTCAACAAATCGTTGGAGATGGCCAGGTGCCTGGTGACTGGAGGGAAGCCAACGTGACCCCTATCTTTAAGAAAGGGGATCACGAAAGTCCAGGGAACTATCGTCCCATTAGTCTCACTTCAGTTGTAGGTAAATTATTAGAAGGGATAATAGCTGATAGGATCGTTGACCATTTGGATTCCTACAAGCTGCTTGGGGACTCCCAACATGGGTTTAGACGGCATAGGTCGTGTCTCACCAACTTGCTCGAGTTTTTCCACGTCATGTTGAGTGAGTACGATAAGAGTAGGGCGATTGATATACTTTATCTCGACTTTCAGAAAGCCTTTGATAAGGTACCTCACCGCCGGCTAATGGCGAAAGTGCGCGCGCTGGGTATCGGTGGGGAAATAGGTAGGTGGATTGAAAACTGGCTGAGGAATAGGCGGCAGAGGGTGGTAATTAAAGGGGCTAGTTCGGGTTGGGCCTCGGTCACTAGTGGGGTTCCTCAGGGTTCCGTTTTGGGGCCACTGTTGTTTATCATTTACATAAATGATATCGACGGTGGCATCGTCAGTCGGATCGCCAAATTCGCTGATGACACCAAGCTTGGGGCCAATGTTGGGACGCCCGAAGCGATCGAGGAACTGCGTGCGGACCTAGGTAGGATAGGAGAGTGGTCCGAAAAATGGCAAATGCCGTTTAACTTGGGTAAATGCAAAGTGATGCACATTGGCTACGCCAATCCCAAGTCGGACTACTCGATGTTGGGTAGTAATATCGAGGTGACTGATTTAGAAAAGGACTTGGGTGTGCTAATTAGCAGCGACCTTAAGTTTACGAAACAGTGTGTAGAGGTGGAAAAGAAAGCCCAGAAACTATTGGGTTATATCAGGAGGCAATTTCAGTTTCGGAACAAGGAATTGTGCTCTCACTGTACAATTCCCTTGTTCGGCCGCACCTGGAGTATGCTGTGCAGTTCTGGTCGCCCACCCTCAGGAAAGATATTGAGAGGCTGGAGCGAGTGCAGGCGAGGGCCACAAAGTTAATCCCTTCCGTTAGGCATATGGGCTACAATCGACGGTTACGCGCCCTGAACTTGTTTTCGCTGAAACTCGGAGGCTGCGCGGTCAACTGATCGAGGTTTTCAAGCTCTTACGCGGTTGAACGATGTCGATTTTAGAAGTATGTTTAGTTTAAATGATAACCCAACTCGCAACAATGGTTGGAAGTTGGATTTGAAACGGTTTAGGACTAGTGTGTGTGGGAATTACTTTACGTATAAGATCTGTGACACATGGAACAGGTTACCTTCGGAAGTTGTGAACAGTTCCTCTGTGGATCAGTTCAAGAAAAGGTTAGACCAAATCTTGCACACTATTTGAGTGTGTACAAAATTTTCCCTGGCACCCGTTGCCATTGGTACCTCCTCGGTATGGGCCGCAAGGCCTTTTGAGGTATTTCTTTTCCTTGTAACTCCTGTATCTCTCTCTCTATCTCTCTCTCTCTCTCTCTCTCTCTCTCTCTCTCTATCTCTCTCTCTCTCTCTCTCTCTCTCTCTCTCTCTCTATATATATATATATATATATATATGGTGGTTCCTGAGTCTTGTCCCAAAAGTATATATTGTATAGTTATTTTTAGAACAGGACTTATGAATCACTCTGTATCTATTTAAAACATGCACGCTGAATACATACATACAGTAGTGCCTGACATTTCAGATGTTAGTTATTACTTAACAATCATTAGTAAAAATAGGGAATGATTGAATACATTGTTTGGATCACCTGAAGATCCGTCACCCCAGCCTTTTTCAGTTAGCTTTATAAGGCTAACTAAGGAAAATATCACGACCTAACCTAACCAATCGTCAAGGGCGTACAGTTGACCTAACGATTGGTTAGGTTAAGTGGTGATATTTTCGTTCATTAGTCTTATAAAGCTAACTAAAAAAGGTTGGGGTAACGGATCTTCAGGTAATCTCATTGTTTTTAAAAAAGAGAAAGTTTAAAATACAAAGTTGATAATGCAGCGGAGTTTCTTTCTCTATGATGTTGCAGAGTTTGGGATGAAGAGTGAGGTTTAAGGTATGAATCTGGGGTTGAAATAGCAATTCATGACTCTCCTCGTCGTACACATTTTGTTTCCAGATTTCTCCATTATTTCAATTCGTTATGAGCGGTTCCGTACAATCTATGTAGTCTAAGGGCTAGTAACAAATTTCAAAGCTTGCTAATGAAAAACTGTTGGATTTATTATGTGTACTGAATATATTGTATCCAGTTATCTTTGTAGCGAGGATATTTACGCACTTCCCTTAATGTACAAATATGCACATCTGGAAACTCATATTCGTTACGTTTTGTAACGAATTTAGACGTATTACAGCGTATATGAATAATTTGCAATCCTCTATCCATTTGTATAATAATTACGGCACGCAGATGAAAACTGCGCAATAGTTAAATATTGGAAAGAAATTATATGAATGCCCTATATCAGCGTTCCTCAACCTTTTTTTACTGCGGACCCCTTATCAAAAGCTTGATATATTTGGGTCCACCGCCCCAAAAATTATCTTTTGTATTATTATTAAGTAGCATATAGACAAATTGAGATATCCAGATTAGTAGAGTTTTTTAGTCTTGATTTATACTTCAAAGTCGGAGTAAAATTGTAATAAAAATGTGTAAAACTTACCACTGTTCTGTCCTTTTCATAAACGAATCGATTCCTTTGATTCCGAAAATGAAGCCACAATGTTCAGTAAATAACAATAAAATATTAAGGTACAAGTCAGTGTTTCATTTTCCACAATATATAAGAAAATAGAAATGAACAATGAAAATATTATATTTAAATAAATAAAAAAATTTTGGACCTAGTATGTTTCATGGACTGTTCTCGATTTTCCTACGAAATTGCAAACAAGGGCAGTCGATGACCCTGATTTTGTTTCTGCAATCGGTTTTCTTGAGAAACCTAACCTAACCTAACCTAACCTAATCGAGTTTCTTACACTATTGTTTTTTTGCAAGATATCGCACGGACTTATTCAAAAAGATGGAGTGTATTGCGTTGTTTCGGTAAATAAAGTTATTCAATATCCAATAACATTTTTCTTTATCATTTCTCAAGAAAACCGATTGCAGATACAAAATCAGGGTCATCGACTGCCCTTGTTTGCAATTTCGTAGGAAAATCGAGAGCAGTCCATGAAACATACTAGTCCCAACAATTTAAGCAGACAGATAGGAGTTAGGTACCGGTAATTTTAATTAACAATCTATTGTAAGGTTATTGCAATGATGTTTTTATGAGCAATAAAATTATAATATTATTCTAAGAAAACAAACAAAACCATTAAGCACCTTAAATTCTAAAACATATCTCACGAACCTATTTAAATAATTTCAAACGAACGGCCAAGAAACACGTGAAACATGTTTTACCAAATATAATCTAATGAACTTACGGACCCCTTAAACACAACTCACGGAGTCCTAGGGGTCCGCGGAGCTCCTCTTGAGAACCGCTGCCCTACATCATTCATGTTCAGAAGCTATAATTCTAATACATTCACTGTTTAGATGTTGAATTTCTAGAGACAAATTAAGATCAATGAGTGTTCGAATATATATACACGGTGTATATATATATATATATATATATATATATCATTTTGGAATATTGTTTACAAGTTAATTTTTTTCCTGTATGAACTCGTTTCGGGAAAAAATTTATTTGGTGTTACTTTGGAGTAACGGAACTAAATCTAATTTGACGGTCCTATTATTATTAATCAAATATCATATCTTACATATTTCTCCCATTTAAAAATAACCACATGTTTATAGAGATTATAGTTTTCATTTTAATCCGATAGGAGATAATACAATTCGCGATTAAATCATCTTCACATTCCACATTATAAAATTACTTCTCATTTAAAAATTCTCGTATAATTGAAATCTTGTTACAAGCGACAATTTGAAAAGAAAATTAATTTAACTATTCGACAAAAAAATTAATTAATTAAAAATAAATTACTGAGTTTTCATTCAAAATTTATTTATTTAAAAATATATTTTTTAATACTACATTAGAATGATACTCTGATATGAATTTTATGTTTGAAGTGATGAAAAAAAGATTGCGTGCTTACATCACATGATAATAGTTAAGTCGATATAATTTAAGGTAAATAGTTAAATATAATAATAATAATAATAATAATAATAATAACTATTTCACGTTACAGATAAAAGTTACAAAAATTTACTTATACTTAAAACTTATTTATTATTTATTAGTCTGAAAACAATTACTGCGGCAGATATGTGTGAAGATTGTAGGCTAAGTTGCTATTCGTAGTTGTTGTATTTAATGTGAAGGGCGAAGAATTACATATTGATTTTGAACATATATAGTAATAATAATAACACTGGCCAACAAGTGTTTTCATCAGATATAAGTATATGTGGGCTAGATAGCTGATGGGACGCTGATTCCGAATCTATTTTCGGTTTTCCTCTAGCACGTCTAGTTTTCGAGATGAGACCGATCATAATATATATAATCTATACTATAATAAGAGAGCTGTCCGTCCGTCCGTCCGTCTGTCTGTCCGTCACACTTTCAGAAATTGTTAGAAAAAATTGTGAGAAAAAAATTTAGAAATTGTATTACGGGCGGGCGGGAATGTGAAGCTCAAGATTTTCTTGAGTGTGTTCTTTTTGTAGTTTAGCCTGTCTGTTTGTGAAATTTATCCCGGGCAGTAATGGGGGAAGGGTGGGGGTGGGGGTAATGGGGGAGGGGTGGAGAAATGGGGATGGGTGGGGAAATGGGGAGGGGTGGGGGTAATGGGGGAGGGGGTTAGCCCCCAAGTTGCATGAATGGGGGTGAGGAGGTTTTGGGAGATACCAGATTCAGAAATGTTGACACAATGTGAAGCTCAAACTTTTCACGGCTGCGTTCTTTTCTGTAGTTTAGCCTCTCTAACCGTCAGCGAAGTGACGGGAACTGTACTAGTAAATATAATTAATACTATAAACACCCAGGAATGTCTGTCAGTCTGTCACGCTCGAAAAGAGAAGATTCTTGATATATATGGGCGATATTTGTATTTTCATGCATTAGAAAAAGGCGTAATGAATTCTACTAATTATAATTTTAAAAAGTGTAAAAAATATTTGCTTTTGCGTTCAGCTTTGAGCCGAAATTTAATCTGCGGCTAAATTAAAAAATTTACCAACAGAGTTCTTTTTATGCACTTTCATACTGGTGCTGCAACCATTACAGACTAAATATATATATATTCTTCTATATTATAAAAAGGCAGTTTGGTCTGTCCGTCTGTAGACACCATGTATTTACTATTAAGCGATTCTGAACATAGAAATAAATTATTCAGTCAATAAAACTATAGAAAAGAACGCAGCAATGAAAATCTTAAGCTTCACATTCGAAGCCATTGTATCAAGATTTGTGAAGCTTAGGATTTTCATTGCGTTCTTTTCTATAGTTTTATTGACCGAATAATTGGCTCCCCAGTAATTAGGGGGCCCGCGGCTTCCCAATTACTGAGGCCGAAGGCTCCAGCACAGCAGGTCTAGCTAAATGGGCCCGTAGGGCCCACTTTGGCTAGTATATATATATAATATTATATTTAATATTAGGGCGACGACTTTTGCGACGTTCACGGCACTCAAATCCATTGTAAATGTCCAATTCTGAAACCCAAAAGAATTAGAAGTCTATCTGTTACTAAACGCAAATCCCTACTCCCACTAGTGGAAGAAAAAAGTGGCACTAGCAGTCTAAGAGCAACTGAATGTCAGACTGTCGAATTCTTAAAAGAAGTCGAAAATCCGTTACAGCTAGTGTGACTGCAGCTGCCGTTGTTTTCTCTCGTTATTTGGTTGCCTCATAAACTGTATTTTCGAATTTTAAAACTTTTATAAACAGAAGCTTGCCCACTTTTTTGCTTTTCGCGATATTCCAAGTGGGCCTATTTTTCTGCCGCTCACTATATAATATGCATATAACTATATATAATATAATATATAACACTATATATACAATATATAATATGCGTCCTTTATACATGTAGCGAAGTATTTTGTCGTTGCAGCTTAGGTGTAGGTTTTTGCTTTACCGTTTCTGTGCCCTCATGTATGGCATTTTGTCGTTTCAATTTAGGCTTTCTGCAGGTTGTCTTGTGGTATTTTAGGTGAGAGCAGTTGCTGGCCACAAATTTGCAAACGTTGCACATGTACAGTTGTACACTAAGGTGGAGTGAAAATATCATTTTTGGATTTTTAATTTACTTGAGTGTGGAAAAGTTGCCAATGGGCTTTAGAAACAAGCATGTGAAATTATAATACAATTGAAGCATTGCTTGATTGACCACCAGCGATTTTAATATATGGCATATTTCATGTTTTAACGATCGCTTTGCCCATCAGGAGTCATCCAAGATGCTGGTCTTTCATCATGTTTATGCAAATAATTAACAGCTTAGTTTGCTGTAGACTGTGTTATTGCATACTTGAGGTTGACATTTAAGATTACAACATGTGTGGAATGTAAATTAATGGCAATTACAGAGGGTGGCCAAATTATTAGAGCTGATGTGAGTAAGTGAGATAAGAAAGAGTTTAGTTAACAATACATTGATTTAATGCTAGTTTCAGTGATGGTAGTGATTTGGTGCGATAACATATGCAGTCCGTGAGTCAGAGGGGATGGGAGATTGGGAGTGGGGGGAGAGTGAGTAATATGCAAAGCGCGGCTGCTCCGCCAAGCTCAGTGCACATGTGGCAGTGAGAATTGAAGGTTATTTGTGCTGTTATCATCATTTTTTCGTGAAACTTGATATTAAAAGTAAGTTAATTACATATTGATATCTGTTTATAGTGTTTGACAAGTGAGTGTGACAGTATTAATTTGATATTTCTTTTTCTTGCAGAAATTCTTTAATAGGCTTACATTGCTTACAATTTATAATAATTGTTTTTTTTTTTCAGAATGGAAATTATTACGAGGGAGAAGGCGGCATGTGTGATTTTTGGCGCGCCACGCGAGATACCCACAAATGTTCTTCCCACCTACCCTACGCTGATGTTATGAAGGCTTACATCCATACAAGACAACAGCTGACAACGAAGAATAACAAATATCCACCGTTCGCCGAAGTATCAAAAAAAGTTTGCGTTGATGTTGAACTTGTTTGGGAGAAAGCGTCTCTTCCGACCGTGACGCACGGACGAGTGATTGAAACGCTCAGACCGTACAACGAGAAATACAAGAAAATCTTGAAACCATACAAGGCTCGGAAGGACAACGACAACTACAAGCAACAACTTGAACAGTTCAGAGAAGACGCAGATAAACTCTTCGACATTAGCAAATGCAAATGTGTAGATTTCGTCATGAGCTGTAAGTGCGAAAGAGCGGACAAAGTACCACTCAAAGAAAGAAAGTTTCTAGAGGACCAGAGAGGAGCCAGAAAGATGATTATAGGAGGCATCGATTTGGTGGAAACAACAAAGCTACAGAAGAAAATATCCAGGAAAGTCTGTGAATCGAGAAGACACAGCATTCACCAAGAACAATCGAAGCAGCAATGCAATTCTGGAAGCTACAACGAGGAAGACAAGGACGACGACACCGACAACAGCGACGAAGAATACACCCTATCTAAGTCACACTGTAAACCTGATCTATCGACACTGGAGAGTAAACGTCAAAGAATGACGATGACTGTACGATTACCATGTTTGGCTAAAGCGTGCGATAGAACGGGCGTCTCAGATCGAGCAGCAGCCGTTATTGCCTCATCCGTGCTACAAGACATTGGAATTGTGTCTACAAATGACACCTCCAAAGTCATTGATCGTAGTAAAATTCGCCGAGAAAGAAGTAGAACTCGTCAAGAACTGACAAAACTAGACAGCAGTATGAGACTTGCCTGGATTGTACTTCGACGGTCGAAAGGATAGAACGATGAAAAATGTACGAGACGCCGCAGGACATGGCCACCGGGACAGAGATACAGAAGAGCACGTCAGCATTATTTGTGAACCAGGTTCATCGTACTTTGGCCACGTGACGCCGTCAAGTGGATCAAGCAAGGCGATTTCCAAAGTAATCTTTGAATGCTTGGCTGCGCGAAGTGTGGATCTCGACAGTGTGAAAGTCGTCGGATGCGACGGAACCGCTGTCAACACTGGACATAATGGCGGAGTTATTCGGCAGCTTGAGGAATTACTACAAAAACCGCTGCAATGGCTCGTGTGCTTATTACATGCTAACGAGCTCCCCCTGCGACACCTGTTTCAGCATTTAGATGGAGCAACTACAGGACCTAAGTGCTTCTCAGGACCGATAGGGAAATCTCTCACAGCATGCACGGAACTCCATATAACATCGTATGAACCTATATCTCCATTACAGCCACTGCCGCATGTTGATGAAGGACCTGAGCACTGATCAGCAGTACCTGTGGCAGATGTGTCAAGCTGTCAGTGAAGGACACTGTCCCTGTGATCTAGCATTGCGAAAACCGGGACCATTGAACCACTCGCGATGGTTGACAACTGCCAACAGAATCCTCCGCCTCTATGTTGGCCTCGATGCACCATCCAACAACATCAAAACTCTTGTCACATTCATCATCCGGGTCTACGCCCCAACATGGTTCGCCATCAAGACGCAGCCATCATGCAAAGATGGAGCCAAACATCTGCACGGGATGATGGTGAGAACACGGTACCTCAGCTCCTCTCTAAAGAAAGTCGTCGACCCGGTGATTCGGCGAAACGGCTTCTGCGGACACCCCGAGAACGTGCTATTAGCCATGATCACAGATGAGCGACCACATATAAGGGAACTGACTCAGAAGAATCATGAAGGCAAGATCACATGTGTCTGCAAACAAAATCCGCAGGTTTCGAGTGCCACCGCTCAACCTCGACGCGACCGAATACCAGGACATGGTCGATTGGCAGACTTTGACCGTGACGGAGCCTCCTGTTACGATGGATATGACGGACAACGAATTGAACGACATGATCTCTGCTCAAATTTCACCAAGTGTCCTCTTCCCTCGCTTCCCTTGTCACACACAGGCGGTGGAAAGATGCGTGAACCTAGTTACCGAAGCTTCAGCCGCTGTGTGTGGCGAGACGTCCCGCCATGGATTTATTCGGGCTCGCGTCGCTTCTCGGCAGCTTATGCCGAAACTTGAGTCTAAACGTGACTATCAATTCTGAATTAACCATGCATGCATAACTCAAACTCTATCGTTAGCATAATAGTGTGCCAAAATAACTAAAAATATATAGTCTGATGTTTACTCGTATTTTAGGTATTTTTGTGTAAAATCGTATATTATTGTAAACTTATAACGTCTGGTGGTCGATCAAAAGATTGTCTGATTTTAATAAACTTTTTTGCATATTGTTCTATTAGTCCATTGGCAACTTTTAAAACCTCAAGTAAGTTAAAATTCACAAAAAAATTTTTGGGCCATTTTCACTCCACCCTATTGTACACCCTTTTATTCTTTGGCGTAACAGTCACATGTCTAGTTGTGTGTTGTTGTTTTTTTGTTTTGTGCGCCCACTTACACATTTTATTTTTTTACATGATTTACATCAACCCACTCATCGATCATCATGCCTCAAAAGTGTAAAAATCACCCCGACTAAATCACAACGGCGTACAATCACGATCGATCTTCAGAAAACTTACTGGTTATACTTCGGCTGTCTGCTAGGCGACCAAGATAAGGCGTGGGCGCCACATGTTATCTGTACCGCTTGTTCGAATAGATTACGTGACTGGTTGAACCAAAGGAAAAAGTCGATGTCTTTTGCTATACCCATGATATGGAGGGAGCCGAGAGACCATAATGGCGATTGTTACTTTTGCAATGTTAACATAACTGGATTCTCCATAAAGAACAAGCATAACATCGTTTATCCGAACGTAGACTCCGCGATCAGACTGATCCCTCACGATGACACGATGCCGATTCCGGTACCTCCACAGCATGGACTCGCTTCTTCAGAAGACGAAAGGGAATCCGACGAAGGTGAGATTGGCGGAGATGCGGGACCTTCGGCTGATCTTTACACACCTGACGAAGAGCAATCGGAGCCGGAGAGGCTTACCCAAAACGAGTTGAATGACCTCATTAGAGACCTAGCCCTCTCCAAAGAGAAATCAGAACTTCTCTCCTCGAGACTCAAACAGAAACACTTACTTGAGAAGAACTTCCGAGTGTGTCACTATCGAAAACGAAACCATGATTTGGCGACATTCTTTACAGTAGACGGTCCGCTCTGCTATTGCCATGATATCAATGGACTTTTCGAGAACTTGTCACAGGTACACACACCATCTGAGTGGCGCCTCTTCATTGATTCCTCACAGCGAAGCTTGAAAGCGGTTCTCCTGCATAACGGGAACTTAAAGCCGTCCATCCCGATCGCCCATTCCGTTTATCTAAAACAGACGTACGATAACATGGATATACTACTCGAAGCAATCCATTACAGCACTCATCAATGGAATATCTGTGGTGATCTCAAAGTCATTGGTATGTTACTGGGCATTAGGGCATATCATACTCTGGGTTAAGGGTTGAAATTTTGGAAAACCTGGAAAAACAAAGTGGCTAATATATATTCCCATGTAAAAATTAATTCTAAAATGGGTTTATTATTTGCAACTTTTCCGAAAAATCTCATTTTCATGGTCAAAATCGCGATTTTCTGATTTGAAGGCTCCCTAACGAAGCCTCAGGGCACCCAAACCAAAGCGCGCAGCTGTTCTGCATGGTTCTAGGACAGTTCATACCAGGACAGCTCATACCAGGACAACTTATACCCAGGCAACTCATACCCGGACAACTCATACCTAGGACAACTCATACCTAGGACCAGAAAAAAAATGAAAAATTAATGAAAATATTTATTTTGTAAAATTAAAAATTAAATTTAAACATTTAGAATTCATGCAAGTTATTAATGAAAACATTTTGAAATGAAAACATTTATTTTTAAATTAATGAAAACATTTATTTTGTAAAAGTAAAAATTAAATTTAAGCATTTAAAATTCATGCAAGTTATATATATATATATATATATATGCACAGTTAGGTTCATTGAATACCCGGTTAGGTCAACTGAATACCCGGTTGGGTTCATTGAATGCCCAGTTAGGTCAACTGTACGCCCTTGACGATTGGTTAGGTTTAGTCGTGATATTTTCGTTAAAACTAACGAAAATATCGCGACTAAACCTAACCAATCGTCAAGGGCGTACAGTTGACCTAACCGGGCATTCAAATTTTATCCTATGTAAATAATGGTTCTCTATTTATTATATGTTTGAAATAAATAATAAATTTGTTGTTATTGTTTTCTTATCTTATTTTGGTTAATTTGCAGAGTTTAAACTTTCAGGGTGGATATAAATGAAAAGATCAACATTGGGGTGGTAATTAATGAAGAAAATATGAGTTGTCCTAGGTATGAGTTGTCCTAGGTCTGAGTTGTCCGGGTCTGAGTTGTCCGGGTATGTGTTGTCCTGGTATGAGCTGTCCTGGTATGAGCTGTCCGGTCACGCTGTGTGAGAGCTTCAACTGATGAGGCCATTACTTCCTCCTTGGCCCTACAGACTTTCATGCCATCTATGGCCAAGTAAGCCTTGTCTTTGGAAAGATGACCGGCCTTACCGAAAAAAATGGCGTCCACTCATTTCTACTTCACAATTATAACTGGCGTAATTGCTCAGAGCCATCTATTGAGAGAATGTTGAACTTCGCCTTCTGCGTCCAAATGGTTACAAAGATTCAAATGGAGTAGATTTTTTTTCTTATGTATGTATGTATTAAACCTGTGTAAGATTTAAGCAAAGTTAATGTGTCGAAATGGCAACAAATTACGACAAAGGGTTAAAAATATGAGGTTGTGTTCAATTGAATATTCGGTATTTCAACATAAAACAGAAGACCGCAATTTTGAACATGATAACGCGATTTTTGGGAAAAGTTGCATAAAAGAAACCCCTCTTAGAATTAAATTTTACATAAAAATACATATTAGCTAGAGTGAAATTCGGACTCGGAAAAGTATGATATACCCTAATGGGCATGCAAGGAGGGTTCTTGAAATATCGTTGTTTCCTATGCCTATGGGACAGCCAGTGCTACCGCGGATCATTACATCAGACGTGACTGGCATCAAAGAAGCACATACGAGCAAGGAACGGGGAGTGTCCAGTGTGTTCCTTTAGTTGATCCAAAGAAGATTTTCCTGCCACCTCTCCACATTAAGCTCGGCTTAATGAAAAATTTTGTGAAAGCGATGGGTAACGCGAATTCGAGAGGGTTTCGATACCTTGTTGAGAAGTTTGCAAACATCAGTGTCGCGAAATTGAATGAGGGAATCTTTGTGGGGCCCCAAATCAGGAAGGTTCAGCGGGATGAAGGCTTTGAAGAAAGCCTCAATTGCTTAGAACTAAAAGCATGGCAGGCTTTTAAATAGAATTGTGGAAACTTCTTGGGTAACCACAAGTCTCCCGCATACAAAGATGGAATTCAGAAACTGCTTGATGCATATCAAGAAATGGGCTGTCGCATGTCCTTGAAAATACATTTTTTACATTCGTATCTAGATTTCTCTCTCGAAAACCTTGGCGCGGTGAATGACGAACAGGGGGAACGCTTCCATTAAGACATCCAGTCAATGGAAAATCGCTAACAAGGTTTCTGGAACGAAAGTATGCTGGCAGACTACTGCTGGATGTTGTACCGCAACGATCCGGACAAGGTTCAAAAAAGAAAATTGTACTCGCAACGTTTTTAGGTTGGTGTACATTTCTTTTTAAGAATAAAGTTGTACTTTTACGATAAATTGTGCTGAAATTGACACCAGTCATATCGTACTCGCAACGTTTTTAGGTTGGGGGTACATTTCTTTTTACGAATAAAGTTGTACGTTTACGAATTATTATGTTGAAATTAACACGTCATATTTCGATAACTAGATGTGCTAGATGAAAACCGAAAACAGCTTTGGAATCAGCGTACAAACCTGGTTTAGAAAAGTGTGTACACATCTTTGATAAGAGAAAAAAGTTCGATTTTGTCGACCAGTGTAATAATAATAATAATAATAATAATAATAATAAATAATGTTCAAGAGGATATTATGAGGGGTCCCGCGTCTTAAGGTACCTAAGCGCCAAAATTAAAATTCGCCAGAAATTGCCTCCAAAGTTCAGCAATATTCTGGCAATAGTATCTCTGTTATTAATTGAGCTAGAACGTTCATTTTTGGCTAAATTAGAGTTTTAAGTATGCTAATGAAGATGTTGATGAGTTTTTGGAATAGATTTTCATATTTTATATTTTATATATATATATTTTTTTTATTTTTTTATTTTCTTATTATGCCGAACTTTGGGTGCGATTTCTGGCACAGAATGATTCCATTGATTTTTCATCACTATCACTAGCACAGTGAGACATTGCTGCACACGTTCATAATAGTTAGAAGCCGGGTGAATAGAATAATCCACGCAATATTCAGCAATATGAGCACGAACACAGGACACCTGCTAACAACAACGCGATTCTTAAGGTACTGGCGGGATGTTTGTGTCGTGTCCCTCTCGGCGCGTGGAGCGGGTGGTCAATCAGAAAGCAGAGCGGCGTGGCTGCCATGTTTTCATTGGCTCGCGCTCCTCCTGCTGTTCCCGCCACCCAGAGATCGAGCGTCCCACCCCCACCACCTCCCACCAATTGAACGGGATATTGGGGCCTTAAGACGCGCATCACATCTGGGCGGCAGAGCCCAGCTGGCGATAGAGGTGAAAAAAGTAGTTCGCTTCATAAGGTTTTCAATCATACTTCTAGTGTCGTAAGGTCATTATAATCCAAACCACGGGATAGAGGAAGGGTAAAAATAGTGATATCCATGATCCATCAAAAACACGTTTTCGCTTGTGGTGGCGCTTAGGTACCTTAAGACGCGCGACCCCTCAATATTTATTTAGAAGTAGAAAAACAGATTCGATGGTTGAATAAATAAACATTAGTCTATCTGCATAATAGAATAAACGACTTTTAATTAGGAAAGGCATAAGTTATCCCCCTATGATGAAAATAAAATGTAATTTATTTGAATTTTAATTAATATTTCTAAATGTTCTAATTTCATATAATGTAAATGTTGGTACAGAATTTGTGTAGGAATTAGATCGTAATTAATCTGATTTTGTTTTTTGTAACATCTACAATAAATAAACTATAGAAAGGAATGATGAGACTACACTTATCCCGAATTATAAAATTTCTACTTTAAGTTTTTTCACTTCAATCTCTAAAGCATTATTTACTAGTATATATATATAATATATATATATATATATATATACAGGGTGTTTGAAAACTTTCTGTACAAATTGTAATGGGGGATAGGCAACATCAAGACAAACCCTTTTCGTCTATAAGTGTATGTCCGCTGACGTCACCATTCGGCGCGAGAGGGCGCCGCTGCAATTGGCTAAAAGGTGAAGTGGGCTAGACTTGCGCTTGCCGCGGGCATTCTTAAATCGGACGTAGTACACGTAACATGTTTATTTAAAGAAGGTGCTGAAAGTTGCGACCGGTAGCATCAATGCATGCCCGACAGCGTCGAAGCATTGACCGACGTACACGTCGAAAGATTCCCGGCATTTCGGGAACAGTTCCAGCGGCGACAGCGATTCTTGCTACGAGGTCTTCTTCTGAGTAAATGGGAGTCTCGTACACGAGGTTCTTCATGTGTCCCCACAGGAAGAAATCGAGGTATGTTAAATCGGGCGATCTCGGTGGCCAGGCTACGGGCTCACCCCGGCCTATCCATCGGTCCCCAAAAGTGGCGTTCAGATAATCCCGCACATCGTTGCTGGAGTGTGCTGGGGCCCCGTCGTGTTGAAACCACATTCGTCTACGAATAGCCACGGGAACATCTTCCAGCAGTTCCGGCAACGTTTCTTCAAGAAATATCCGATAAACCCGCCCGTCGAGTCGGGCAGGCAGCAGGTACGGCCTAATCAACTTGCCATGGACGATACCCGCCCAAACATTGACGGCGAACCGTTCTTGATGAGCATGCATCCGTGTAGCATGTGGATTTGCGTGCGCCCACACGTGAGAATTGTGCATGTTAAACACACCCTCACGTGTGAAACAGGCCTCATCTGAGAACAGCACATAAGCCGGAAAATTAGGCTGCACCACTGTCTGCTGCAGAAACCAGCGTGCGAATTCCACACGAAGAGGGTAATCCCGAGGTTGTAATGCCTGGACTCTCTGACGATGAAACGGATGTAACTGCTGCTCGTGCAACACTCTCCAGACCAGGTCGTGGTTCACACCGAGGATACGTGCAACACCTCGCGTGCTTGCGCTTGGATTGTCCTCAAATCGCCGTAGGATTTCTTCTTCCATGTCAGGAGTGCGCACGTTTCTCTCCCGACCAGTGTCATGCATGTTTGCATGGAATGTTCCAGTTTCTCGCAGTCGCCGATGCAATTGCGCAAACATTTGGTGGTTTGGCACACGTCTGTTTGGGAAGCGCTGTCGGTACAACCTCACAGCAGCTCTTCCGTTTCCATTGGCAGCCCCATACACCATATGCATGTCAGCCATCTCAGCAGTCGTGAAGCGCTCCATGTTACGCGTACTACGTCCGATTTAAGAATGCCCGCGGCAAGCGCGAGTCTAGCCCACTTCACCTTTTAGCCAATTGCAGCGGCGCCCTCTCGCGCCGAATGGTGACGTCAGCGGACATACACTTATAGACGAAAAGGGTTTGTCTTGGTGTTGCCTATCCCCCATTACAATTTGTACAGAAAGTTTTCAAACACCCTGTATATATATATATATATATATATATATATATATGGGAATGAGCTCAGAATGGTTCCCTGAGGTTTTTTATGATACACACAGACCGTGCATGGGACAAGGAACTCCTCCTAAATGTAGCTGGGCTAGGCTGCTTTAAACCCTAGAACCTGTCCCAAAGCTGGATCCTATCTGCTTTGCAGATAGCTGGTGAGGGAAGCTACATTTTTGGGACCTCTTTGCGAGTGACCCGTTGCCCACGTCGGGCTAGCATCATGAAAAATAAAAAACTATAGTATTTGTCAGTTACCATTACTTATTCGGACTATAGTGGATTTAATTTTCCTGGAGGAGTTCCTTGTTCTATGCACGGTCTGTGTGTATATATATATATATATATATATATATATATATATATATATATATATATATATATATATATATATATATATATATATCAGAATGCTTGAATATCTCCACGCATAAATAACTCTTCCTTGAACGCGACTAGAAGTGATGTGGATTAAGCTTAAAATTAACCGGATCAACGAAATCGGACGCGACGGAACGCTGCATAAAAGGACCATGAAATTTTTTTTTCCACTCAAATCAATCTACACTTCGGCTAGGTCACAAATACAACTCGTCAGTGGATGTTTGTTAGCGTGTTTTTTTCTATTTGTTTGTCTTTTGTTTTTCTTCTTGTTTGTTTTTGTTTTTTCTATTTTCTTTTCTTTTTCTTTTGTTTTGTTTTCTTTTGTTTTTGTGTTTGTTTTTCTTTTTGTTTTTCTTGTTTTTGTTTTTGTTTTTGTTTGTATTAAACCTATAAATATCTCTCATGAAAGACCGTGAGGCCTCAAAAACGGAGGTGAGAAACCTAAGTGGGAGGGGAGAGGGGCCCCTCAAGGGAACCCTCATGAAAGACGGTGAGGAACCCAAAAGGGAAATTCTCAAATTGATCCACTCTGTCGAACCAAATGCCACCATGCTACTGATACAAAGTGTTACTACCATCACACGTTCTTGTACATCGATCATCATCTATGGCCTGTAGAAAATAAAATAGAAATATCATTATTTCAGCAAAATAGATAGGGACTTTTGGACCACTATATATATGTGTATATACAGGGTGTCCCAAAAAAATGTATACACACTTTAAATAATTATAAAGGCAGTGTTTATTAAAATACATTTCATTTTCAAAATGTAATAGAATCTACAGACATTATTTAATTGTTTTGTCAACGCCTGTTTTCAAACTGACGTCCGTTCTGGTCCAGGCACTGCTGATAACGCGAAGCAATGGAATCGCAAACATCACGAAACATTTCGTTTGGTATTTGTGTGCATTCTCCTTCAATGGCTGCTCTCAATTCAGCGACTGTTGCAGGTTTTATAGCGTAGACTTTGTCTTTTAAGTATCCCATAAAAAAAAGTCTAGTGGTGTGAGGTCTGGTGAACGCGGAGGGTATTCTACGAAACCCCTTCGTCTAATCCACATCCACATCGTGCCAAGTACCACTCGCAATACTCCACTCTTCGGTCCGGATCATCTTCATTAATAGCATGGACTAATCTTGGAATGTAACTTTTCCATTGACAGCGCTTCAAAATGCGTTGGACAGACGATTCTGAAATTCCTACCTCACGACTCGCTTGCCGCACAGATTTTCTTGGACTTTGGTGATACGTTTCCAGTACTCTTTCTTGCTTTGTGGGGCTTGTCGATGTCCGTGGTCTTCCGGAACGCTTCTTATGGACATTCTGAACAGTTCCATCGGCTTCAAACTTATCTCTAATTCGAGTGATGGTAAGTCGCGTTGGTGGATCTGTTTGAAACTCCCTCCTAAACTGTCTTTGCACTTCAACTGCGTTTTCACACTTCCAGTAGCATTTTAGAATGAATTTCCTTTGTTCAAAGCTTAGTCTGACTGCCATTATTAATTCTAATGGGTTTAACTTGGAAAGAAAGAAACATCAATTGAGCTATCAGCTGTTAAAGTGTGTATACACATTTTTTTGGGACGCCCTGTATATATATATATATATATATGTTAAACACAGACCGTGCATAGAACAAGGAACTCTTCTGGGAAAATTAAATCCACTATAGTCCGAATAAGTAATGTCATTTACCATTACTTATTCGGACTATAGTGGATTTAATTTTCCCAGAAGAGTTCCTTGTTCCATGCACGGTCTGTGTTTAACATATAAATTTCTCAGGGGACCATTCTGAGTTTGTGTGTGTATATATATATATATATATATATATATATATATATATATATATATATATATTATAACAACAAAGTTAGCTTTCCACTATAAATACAAGGTTTCCATAAAGTCACGCATCATAGGAACGTAAGCAATGTATATTTATTTATGTCTCCATCAGGCCAAATATATTGAGGAACATTCAAAGAAACCTGCTTTTACGTTCACAAACATGTTTTGAGATTGGTGGGAATCACTTCGAACAAATAAATAAAAGAAAATAAATAAATAAATAAACAAAATAAATGTATTTTCCTATGATGCGCGACTTTATGGACATCCTGTACAATTCCCATCTCTGTTTAGTACAAAAATATACAGTTAAACGTATTCAATATAACTCCTACTTTTTTCAGTATAACTCCCCCCTCTTTTTGACATTGCGTATCCATGCATTGTGCACAATGTATTGGAGTAACAATGTTTACTTTCAGTTTTTTATGCGGGTCCCCTGGAAAGCACACGCGGCCCCATAGGGGTCCACGGAACCCTGGTTGCGGAACACTTTTATTTGTTATACGTAATCATATACGAGGTCTTTGATAGATTTAACAATAATTTATTTCCATTCAACCAATTACAAATACGGATGCTCTCCATGTTTGTCCTTTCTTATAAAGTACCTAAGTCGTTATCCGATATGAGACGTGTCGTTTAATTTGTGTAATGAATACTGATTGTGTTGTGGCAGTTATGAAAGTCATTGGCATAACACAGGAATAGGAAGGGTTCCAATATCGAATCCTGTAGTACTTCGTGTGTGATTGAGAGTTTGATTCACGTTTATCTGGTGTGAAGGATGGCTGTCCATTATTTAAATGGGACTTAAACCAGTTTAAAAGTATCTTCCCTTATAAACCTGCAAATAAGTCTAAACTTAACTTAATACAGTCGACTCCAGTTAACCCTTTAAGGACGACCGGTACAAATTGAGAGCGTTTCAAATAGACGCATTCACAACTTAACAAAAAATTCCGGCCTTAAAGGGTTAAGAAGGTTACCTGATAACTAGGTCATATGCCTTAAAAAGGTCACTTTTCCAAATCCAAATCAGTTCCTCTCTCCTATTATAAAAGTTTCCTCTTTAGCAGGTCATGTGCTCAACCTAAAACCCTCTTAAGCAAGTTATGGAAGCAGGGAAAAGAACTCAAGCAAGCTAAAAGGAAAATCGTTTTATTATTAGATAATTGACCTGCTCATCCTGGTATGAAAGATTTAAAGCAAATCCAGTTAGTATTTTTACTTCCAAACACTACAGCACTGATTCAGCCTCTTGATCAAGGAATTATGAAGAAATTGAAGACAATGTACAGGAAGTAACTGTGTGAAAATTATTAATTCAGATTGAGTGTTAATGATCCTGAGAATTCTCTTCCCATAGGAAAAGCAGCAAGAGCATCGTCATCATTCTAAATGCAATTTACATGCTTGCAATAGCGTGAGGAAATGTAAATCAACAAACGATAAAAAACTGCTTTTCCGGACGTGGACTACGAATAACGAGTGAAGATGATGCGGATTTCATCGAGTCTGACGAAATTGTTGAAGCTCCAGTGATAGTACTCTACCTATCAACTGAGTTTGATAAAGCACTAATTTCATGACGTGATAAAGGTTTTACTTCTCTACTGCTTTCAAACTTAGATGATAAAGGTTTTACTTCTCTATTGTTTTCATCGTCTTCATTGTTGCTTTCTTCAGACTCAGTGTCATCTTTCATCTTGATAGATGCAATAATTTCTTCATCAGCTGTTCCCTCATTTATACTTTCATTTTCAAAGAGTTGCGACATTTGGTCAAAATCTTCTTGTCCAATGCTGGGTGAAGCTTCAACAATTTCGTCAGACTCGATGAAATCCGCATCATCTTCCCTCGTTATTCGTAGTCCACTTCGGGAAAAGCAGTTTTTTATCGTTTGTTGATTTACATTTCCTCACGCTATTGCAAGCATGTAAACTGCGTCTAGAATGCTGGCGATGCTTCTTGCTGCTTTTCCTATGGGAAGACAATTCTCAGGATCATTAACACTCTCAATCTGAGTTAATAATTTTTCACACAGTTGCTTCCTGTACATTGTCTTCAAGTTCTTTATAATTCCTTAATCAAGAGGCTGAATCAGTGCTGTAGTGTTTGGAAGTAAAAATACCAACTGGATTTGTTTTAAATCTTTTATATCAGGATGAGCAGGACACTTATCTAATAATAAAATGATTTTCCTTTTAGCAATCATGAAACATATTTTTGCATTGCAATCCTCACTTAGTAATTTTTATGTTTATTCTAATTCAAAACAGAGCACAATAAATTACTTTTTTCTACCTATTGTATAATGTGTAAAGTAATTGATCCACTGTACTCTAATTTCTGTAATAAAAAGTTAATTTTTAATTTTCCACTTATTTGCCTGTTCGACTGTATACACACCGCCATTTTGAGCTTATGTTCCCACCATACTTTTATTAATCTGTCTTAAAATAGGATATTAGTAGTGTACATCAATGTAAGATACATAATGTACGTTAGTTGAAAAAGGAGGTCATTCAGATAAGGAGGTCAGACGTTGAAGGTCGCAAAGTGACCTCCATATCAGGAGTCGACTGTATATGTACATGTTAATAAACATAAATAAGAATAGACGTGACAGTCAACCCTCTAAGACGGTAATTACTAACGGTTGCCTAGTGTAGGCATAGTTATATCTTATTACGTAACATTGATCACCTGAAGATCAGGGCCCCCAGTAGGGTGTTCCACTTTTATCAAGTTGTGACTTTCACTACACTTTGCTCTTCCCCGTACACCTTATGATCTGTAAACCATATGTATCAAATTTGAAGCAAATTGAACACCATGTAGAGGTTGCACACTTATGTCACCTCTGATACCTTAGCCCTTTGTAACCAAATCTCGAGAACGTACCAACTTCCAACATATTGTAATGTTTTCTTTTCTTTCACAGGTGCAAAAAGTGTTGAAAATGGAAAGAAAGAAGATTGGGCTGATTGAAAAGACTCCAGTCGAAGAGCTCTTAGGAGCAAGATTGCCATCCCGGGAGCAAGTCCTCCTCTGCTTTATGTACCATCACCTGGAGCTGAAGGAAACAATCCCCTTTGCCATCAAGTCTACGAGTATCAAGCTTCAAGAAGTTTGGAAGAAGGCGAATATCCCCGTGAAGACAGAGGAGAACATTAGAGCTGCTATACTAAAGTTGTACAAAGAGTACCAAAACTTGAAGAAGGAGCAGTCGAGAGAGACGGACAAAGCCATTATGAAGCGTCAGGTGTGGAAGGGAGACCTTGCTGACCTTTTCGACATCGCTTGTCAAGGTGTGATGAGTATGAGTTCAGTTCCGGAGGAGGACAAGGTTTTCTTGTCCTGCCAGAGGGAGGACAGAATGGGTTCTTCAATGCCTGGGGTGGATAGGAAACACACCATGGCTGTCAAACGGAAAGAAGAAGCAGCTAAGAAACTTGAACTTCGAAAACGAAAGCATGCTGAAGAAGCTGAAAAGATCTCCGAGAAAATGAAGCTGGATAGCACATCCTCTAGCTCAACGGCGACAACAGATGATGATGATGATGAAAATTTTGCTGCTCCATTGGCCTCTAAGTCACCGCGTCGTTCCAAGAACACACTTGATCCAACACTCGTGGCTACTTGGGATAGAGAAGATGATGATGATGATGAAGATTTTGCTGCTCCATTGGCCTCTAAGTCACCTCGTCGTTCCAAGAACACACTTGATCCAACACTCGTGGCTACTTGGGATAGAGAACAACTCTCTATTCGACAAGCAAGCACTTCCTTCATTGCAACTGCTAAAAGTCTCGGACAAGATGTATCGCAGATTATTATTTCGCCATCAACTGTTCATCGAGCACGTGCCAAGTAGCGAGAGAAAATGGCCAAACAACTTGAGGAGTCGATCTTCAAAGATGCACCTCTCTTAGTTCTGCACCGGGACAGCAAGCTACTACCCCAAGCTGCTGCGGAAGCTCTAGAAGCTTGGAAGACAGAGTAGCTGTTGTGGTAACAGGGAAGGAGTTCGAGCATCTCCTTGGGGTACCTGTTGCCCAGGATGGTACTGGTGAACAAATGGCTCGAGCCGTCATCCAGGAGCTGCAACGATTTGGAATTCAGGACCGCATCATTGGCCTCTCGTTTGACACTACGGCGTCCAATACCGGACTTCTGCAAGGGGCATGTATGAGGATTGA
Source organism: Bathynomus jamesi (assembly GCA_023014485.1). NCBI lineage: Eukaryota > Metazoa > Arthropoda > Malacostraca > Isopoda > Cirolanidae > Bathynomus > Bathynomus jamesi. The sequence continues at coordinate 36,413 of JAJOZX010012291.1, forward strand.
ACAATTCCTTGGTCGGTCGCTCTTGTGGTTGCCTTGCCGTCACCACATTTATGAGCTCATTTTGAAGGAGGTCTTTCATAAGTGCCTGGGGCCAACAAGTAGTCCTGAAATCCTGTTGTTTCGACGACTTCAGCAGCGTTGGGACTTTATTAACAAAAATTGTTTCAAAACCATGATCGATGAAGAAGAGCCAGCCACTAGGTACTTGGAAGATGAACGAATCAGGATGGTGAGTTATCTTCGTGGAGTCATTGAAAGTTCATGTCACCCGAGAGAAGATTATGAGGAACTCCTCAAGCTGTCGCTCCTTTTCCTTGGAGGCTGGGGTGGAGCTGAGTTCTCCTTCAGGACTCCAGGAGCTCATCATCAAGCCAGGTGGATGGCGAAAGCTATCTATGTGCTGAAAATAGTTTCGTTCCGGGAGCAACTGGAACTTACCGACCGAGAGGTGAAGGGGTTGCACGACGTGGCCCTTTTTACATGTTTCATTTATGTCCGGTTCTGGCACGAGGCAGTGGTCAGTAGGTGGGCCCCGAAAAACGACCTAGACATGATTCGACTGTTGATTTCATATCCGAACAAGGACCTGGGCCAGGCTGCCTTGAGAGTTGCCAAAAGGCATCTATGGTATCTTTCGGAAACTCTAGTCGGCTTGGCTTTCCTTGATGAACGGATATCGCCAAATGAGAAAGAAAAGATGTTCCAGGCCTTGAACAAACCTGCGTCGAGGAAGGAACTCAAACGACTCGAGTGGAAGAACCTGACTTTTGAAGGCAAGGATCTGAGCAACTTCGTCACTCAAAGGACGAAGACATTCTTCGACAACTTCGGCGTCGGGGATGTCGACAACGTAGAAGAGTACACCAAAAATGACGGCTTGAGAGAGTCAGTCAACGCGCTGAAAGTCGTAAACGACACAGCGGAGAGGGGAATTGCATTAATCAAGCAATTCAATGAATCAGTCAAGGACGAGAAGCCAAAAAAATTCTGTTGTGGATTGTTGAACATCATCGAAAGGAGGTGCCGAAAAGAACCAAGGCGGAAACGTCCTTGTACCAATTCAAAAATTGATTCTGATTTTCTGATTTTAATACTAGAGTTTTTTATTTTCTGTGCTTCCAAGGGAGAATTCTTTTGTAACACTGAAGAAAATTTTGTATTATTAAATTGTATTGTATTCTGTAATGTGTATTGATTTGAATTATCCAATTTTATTATTAGAGTTTTTCATTTTCCGTGGTTCCAAGGGAGAATTTTTTCATAACACTGAAGAAAATTGGGTGCTACTATAGCGTGATTCCTACCGGTGACTTCGATACTATAGGGTGATTCCTACCCGTTTTGGTTCGAAACTACAGTACTGTAGAGTGTGATTCCTATCCAAGGTATAAATGAAAATATAATAAATATAAAATGCTATTTATTATTCAATTTTATTTATTTAAAAAATAGTTTCGGTGCTACTATAGTATGTGGTCTACCTACGATTGGTTAGGTTTAGTCACGATATTTTCGTTAAAACTAACGAAAATATCATGACTAAACCTAACCAATCGTCAAGGGCGATGGACATTGGAATGTAAACAAGCAATTAGTAAACAAGGTAAGAAGCTATAATTAAAAGGTAGACCGCCGAATCGAGGTAGGAATCACGCTATAGTAGCACCGAAAATTGTTTATTATAAAAGGTTCAAATGTGTGCAACCCCTAAATATCACTTAATCGTTTTCAAAATTGGTGCACATCTTTCTTACATGAGAAGGAATAAAATCAGAAGCAAAGTGGGAAAAATATTGACCTTTGATATTTTCCTCTGTACGAGTGAAACATCCTAGCCCCCAGCCTTCTTTAGTTAGCTTTATAAGGCTAACTAACGAAAATATCACGACCTAACCTAACCAATCGTCAAGGGCGTACAGTTGACCTAACGATTGGTTAGTTAGGTCGTGACTCGTGATATTTTCGTTAGTTTGCCTTATAAGGCTAACTAAAGAAGGCTGGGGGACCTGATCTTCAGGTGATCCCGTAACATTAGTTCAGGCAATCTTAAATTAGGCCTGGTTCATATTAATTTTATTTTTTTAAATAGACATTTAGTGTGCCTAGCTCGTAGCTGCTACATTTAATTAAGTTTAATTAAGTTTAATTATCGCAACTATTTTAATCCTATCCAAGATAAGGCTTAAACTATTTCACAGAATTAAAAAATTCTGGTACTGAGCTCGGCTTATAAAACTAAAGCTAAAATGTTAATGTTACGGCCTAACAAAGACTTATGGACTAAACTATGACGAAGCTAGTGATAAGCCTAGGTATATTAAGGCGTCCGGCTTGGCCAACACCCCATCTTTCTTTTACCTATTTACACAGATCCGCAGAAAACTATTTGCGAGAATAGCCAAAACCTAACCTAACCTAAGTTTGCACAAGAAATGAAGGTCAGATTTGAAAAAAACACACTAACTTACACTAGAAAAGTACAGATTTGAATAGAATCTTGGATTATGTATTTTGCTGCATAATTACCTTTCTTTTATTTAAGGTGTTGCTAAAATAAAGGTATTTATTCCAGAGTACCCGACATACCTGAGTTGGTCCAACCCAAAGGTAGTGAATAAAAATGACACTGGTATCGAAACGATTCACATCATTAGAGAGAAGATTCACCAACTGGCCAGTGGTAGTTTGTCCCAGAGCTTTTGAACTTAAACGTAAGACCTTAATTAAAAAAAAAAAACAATATACAAATTATACGTTTAGACAATAATATCAATTACTTTAAGTAAGGTTTTTAAGTAATTTATTCCATCCTATTCTAATGCCTGTATCACTACGATTACCTTCCTATAAATGAGAGCACAGCTGGCGATTCGAACTTTCATTCCTGTACACTGTACACTGTAAAAGAAAGGGTGATGGCAAATGAGTATGGCCACATAGAATGCTACTATGCCCACTGCCAAGATATATCCCCAAGTTTCCGTATACCCAGGAACACCGTTGAAATACCGAATCAGATGTCCAAGAAAGATAGGAGTGCATAGCCTGCAAATACAGAGCGGAATTTATACGAGCTTCTTATAATTACTATAAGTTACATTCTAAATGCTGAACTATCATCAGTATTACTTTTAACAGGGAAAAAAGAAAAGTGAAATGAAAATCGCAACTAAAAAATGAAGGAAAATGATTTTCTATATTTTCTCTCGCTCTCTCTCTCTCTCTCTCTCTCTCTCTCTCTCTATATATATATATATATATTATATATATATATATATACATACTAAGAGCACTCAATATATTTTGTCCCACCCTTTTATTTTAGCTAAATAATAGGACATGGGGCTGAAATGTCTTTTGGGCCGTAAGTTTGAACTTTCTGCCCTTCACATAACTGGATTTTTCCACTTTGAACTTCCCCTCCTTGTATAAAACTGCTTTTAAACGCCCTTCTATAAAACCGATGGTTAACGCAGTTTCGAAAATGACGTCTGACAGTGATGTGCTTCGTAAACAGAGAGCTGTTATCGAGTTCTTAACCGCAGAGAAGGAAACAGTTGGAAATATTCACAAACGTCTACAAAACGTTTACGGAGATGCTGTTGTTGATCGAAGCACAGTTGGACGCTGGTCTAAACGTGTGAGATCATCGGAAAAATGGGGAGTCAGCCTCGATGATGAGCCACGCAGAGGTCGCTCAGCATCGGCTGTGACATCTCACACTGTGTAACGTGCTAACAGCATCATTCGATCAAATCGGCGCGTCACATACAAGGAGCTATCACTGGAGCTAGGAATTAGTGAAGGAAGTGTGAATACGATAATTCAGCAACTGGATACTCAAAAGTGTGTTCACGGTTTGTTCCTCGCGAACTGACTGAAGATCATAAAGCCCAAAGAAAAGAAATTGCTTCTGAGTCGTTGGTTCGATACGAGACAGAAGGAGATGACTTCCTTTCACGAATTGTGACTGGGGATGAAACTTGGGTACACCACTTTGAACCTGAAACAAAACGCCAATCCATGGAGTGGTATCACGCAGATTCCCCACGCGAGAAAAAGTTCAAAATGGCTCCCTTTGCAGGAAAGCTTATGGCCACCATCTTCTGAGACATAAAAGGGGTGATCCTGGTCGACATTATGAAGAAAGGACAAACAATAAACTCGGAGGCATATATTGCTACCTACAGAGACTCCAGAGACATATAAAGCGAGTTCAACCGGAGAGAATACTGGAATACGTCCTTCTTTTGCACGATAACATAAGACCATATAACAGTCTGCAAACAAGAGAGGCCATCACAAAAATGCACTTGACTGTGTTACCCCACCCTCCATACAGTCTGGATCTGGCACCTTCAGACTTCCATTTGTTTGGGCCAATGAAGGATGTATTCGTGGAAAAAAGTTTCAGAGTGACGCTGAGGTTGTTGAGGAGGTTAAGAGGTGGCTCCAGCGGAACCCAGCGGACTTTTACCAGCAAGGAATAAAGGCCCTTGTTTCGAGGTGGAGGAAAGGGTTCTAGGACAGTTCATACCAGGACAGCTCATACCAGGACAACTCATACCCAGACAACTCATACCCGGACAACTCATACCTAGGACAACTCATACCTAAGACAACTCATGCCTAGGACAACTCATACATAGGACCAGAAAAAAAAATGAAAAATTAATGAAAACATTTATTTTGTAAAATTAAAAATTAAATTTAAACATTTAAAAATGCAAGTTATATACAGTATATATATATATATATATATATATATATATATATATATATATATATATATATATATATGATACACACAGACCGTGCATGGAACAAGGAACTCTTCTGGGATAATTAAATCCACTATAGTCTGAATAAGTAATGGTAAATGACAAATACCATAGTTTTTCTTTTCCATGATGCAAGCCCGACGTGGGCAACGGGTCTCTCGCAAAGAGGTCCCATAGATATAGCTTCCCTCACCAGCTATCTGCAAAGCAGACAGGGTCCAGCTTTGGGACATGGATCTAGGGTTTAAAGCAGCCTAGCCCCACTACATTTAGAACCTCAATATAAGTAAAAGACTCGTTGCATTCACGTCGGATTGAATAAATCAAAAAAAAGGGGCAACGAGTCTTTTACTTATATTGAGGTTCTAAATGTAGTGGGGCTAGGCTGCTTTAAACCCTAGATCCATGTCCCAAAGCTGGATCCTGTCTGCTTTGCAGATAACTGGTGAGGGAAGCTATATTTATGGGACCTCTTTGCGAGAGACCCGTTGCCCACGTCGGGCTTGCATCATGAAAAAGAAAAACTATGGTATTTGTCATTTACCATTACTTATTCGGACTATAGTGGATTTAATTATCCCAGAAGAGTTCCTTGTTCCATGCACGGTCTGTGTGCATCATAAAAAACTCAGGGAACCATTGGGTTCATTGAATGCCCAGTTAGGTCAACTGTACGCCCTTGACGATTGGTTAGGTTTAGTCGTGATATTTTCGTTAAAACTAACGAAAACATCACGACTAAACCTAACCAATCGTCAAGGGCGTACAGTTGACCTAACCGGGCATTCAAATTTTATCTTATGTAAATAATGGTTCTCTATTTATTATATGTTTGCAATAAATAATAAATTTGTTGTTATTGTTTTCTTATCTTATTTTGGTTAATTTGCAGAGTTTAAACTTTCGGGGTGGATATAGATGAAAAGATCAACATTGGGGTGGTAATTGTTGAAGAGAGTATGAGTTGTCCTAGGTATGAGTTGTCCTAGGTATGAGTTGTCCGGGTCTGAGTTGTCCGGGTCTGTGTTGTCCGGGTATGTGTTGTCCTGGTATGAGCTGTCCGGTCACGGGAGGGAAGCCGTAGAAAAGGATGGAGACTATATGGAAAAATAAAGACTTGTGAAAAAGGTATGTAACTACTTGTGTACAAAGTTTCTGTAACTTACAACGAAACATGGAAAGGAAAAAAAAAAGGTAGGGCAAAATATATTGAGTGGCCATCGTATATTCTATAAATCATTCAGTAAATTCTATCCTAAATCTATACCAGGCCTATCCCCATGCGTACCCAGCTTCAGCAGCTCAGTGGGTAGCACCGTTTCCTCATAAACGAAATGAAGACACTGAAGTCGGGGATTCGAACCCCAATGATGTTAATAATATATAATAATAATAATAATAATATATGAATTAGAGCAATGAACCGCATTAGATGACCTGAGTGTTGTGCCAGTTTTTGGCCCTCATCAGTCATGAATGCTCCATTCGAACGACAAATCCTTTTTAATAATAATAATAATAATATAATAATAATAATAATAATAATAATAATAATACAGTCACATTCTCGTAAACAAAATATTATTTGCTTACAATCAATGATTCATCCTTTCCGTCTATCATTGAAACAAACGTCAACAAACCATACATAAATATTGTTGTAAACGCCACACCATATTACATATTTGTGTAAATGTGAAAAATTGCATACATGTATGAGCGATTAAAAATCCGAAGTACGAACCTAACTTTAAGCTGTAATTTTACTTCATCAAAGAAATTTTTTATATATGACCAAGAATTCATTTTTACAGTTTGGTACAACGTTCATATGAATCATCATCAAATCAAACAAACTATCAAATAATCAAACAAACAGATGTTGTAACAAAAAATACAAACAAGAGCTCATCTCAGGTGAACCCTTCGCTCAAAAATTCGCTTCCAACTCAACCTTGGATGATTCCGGTGCTGTTCCTCCATCTCCTCCTCCCTCCGACTTAATTATGTCTGAAATTAGAATCTCTTCCAAAGGTTTTTTTTCTGCCCTATTTGGGCTCAACTCTAGGAAGGCGTACAGTTCTGCTGGGGTCCCTTCTCCTGTTCTCAAGAACTGCGCTTCTGTGCTGACATTCTGCCAAGGCAAACTCTTTCGTCTTTGTTTTTCATCTAGTACTTTTCCCTCCTGCTGGAAGTTCGCTTTCATTCAGCCTGTCCCAGAGAAGGGTGACCGCTCTCAACCCTTCAGTATCGCCCAATTTCCTTGATTTTTTTACTTTCTAAAGTTTTTGAATCAATATTTAAAAGGAAGCTTCTAAAACGCCTCTCTTCTTACAATCTTCTTTCGGATCGTCGGTATTAGTCCATAAGACTAAATTTCTAAGAGCTCTATTTTCCAAGTTATTAGCAGCCCCCCCTGGGAACAAAGGATTCTTGGTACCAAATGAAAGCTTGGAGCCTCCCCTTCCAAAAATTGCTTGTTTCCAACTTCACATTTTGCATGTAAAGTAGGAAACAACACTTGATTAACCCTACCCTAATTGCAGTAATATCAAAATAGCACAATTGCAAATTTACCAGTCATGCATAAAGATAGCATGTTTATTCATATTTATTTATTCACATTTATCACTCACAGCACATAGCTACTTCATAGATATTCTGTTTAAGTAACATTTATTCATAACAATCTCTCATGTTGATCATAAACATTAAGAAAAAAGCTCTCTAACATGAAAATAGGACAAACACCGACGTAAATTTCGAAGCTCGGGTAACCAATATCATTTGTTTTCCAATCCAGATTTAGTGGGGTTAAATAAAAATATATTCATTGATAGAAATTATTACTTATTGAACCATTGTTACATGCACAGATATAGCTATCAATGTAAATGTCCAGTTCCGTGTCAATGAACTGAACAATTTAGGGTGGAGCGAAAAATACTTTTTTTCTAGTATGAAGTTCTAATAGTGGTTAAAAGTTGCATTTTGTGGACAATATATACCTCCCAAAATATGAGTTCATTTGTTTAATATTTTCAGCTGCCACCAGGGGGCTAAAGTTAACACAATTTTGGGTAAAAAGGAAAAAAATGCTTCTATTTTAGGTTTATCAAACTATTATAAAATTTTATCATAGAATTATCTAATAGTTTGATTAAGATTCTTAAATGATAAGAATTCGTTTTGTAAAAATGCCTTTTCATATGCTTAATATCTTCAGCTGCCACAAGAGGGCTGATTTTAACTTAAAAATGACAATTAAGTATGATTCTGTATTTACTTGAAAAAGGGAACAGTAATAAATTAGGATGTCTCTCCTCCTTTATACTGGCTTGAGACAGTTAAGAAACGTTATTTCGTGCCTTAGGGGAGTTACCACCCTTTCCCCAACCAACCTCCCTGTAGAAAGGGTTCTTGCTGAAGACTATTTAGTAATTTGCTTTTGTGTCAAATTTTGGCTGTTTTTTCCTTGATTCTAATGTAGCACGAATCCAACCGTCTCTGTTTGTAGGTCCGCAGACTGATCCAGCAGCGTCTGTAACGAGCTTGACGCATCTCTCTACGGCTTGTGTATGACATGGAAACTGAAATAATTCTGAATGAAGAGTAGTACCATGTTTGATGCATGATTCAATTTCATCAAGAGAAACTCCTTTGGTTATCGGTGGTTCTGCTATCTGAAAATCTTGCCACATAATGAGATCTGTATAGTCTTTGGCATAAAATTTATTTCTGGCACCTTAAAATACCTGATAACATCTGTTTCTTGAATGCATGCCCTTGCTTTTATGATACGCCTAAATCCCAACTGACGCACATGCTCCCTTTCATCAGCTATCATTGCAATGAGAATGTTTTCTTGATTTGCGTAATATGCATTTCGCTGAATGACTGAGTCATGTACTCTCCTAAGCTCTTCACGGAGATACCGGCTTCTTGCAATCATATGCCACATATGTTTAGCACCATATTGGCATAATGGTTTACGCTTTATCTGAAACCACATTGGTGCGTATACCCTAACAATGAAAGTAGCTAATTCTTGTAAATTGCCTGAAGGATTCTCTGTGCTTGCATGTAACCGCAGAGTCCTGTTTGCTGTGGTGAGCCACCTTGAATGTGATATATTGCCTGGACTCTTATGACTAAGACTCTTTGAGAATGTTCCACTTGATATAGCCTTGTGAATTTCAAGAAGGTATTTCTGGTCAGTACTTATGTCATCTACATCAACTTCACACATGTCCTCTTGAATTTTAATGGGTTTGAAGTTAACTATGGGAAGCTTTTCACAGTCTGAAAGTGCTCGGCCAATTTCTCCTGAAAATGCTCTTGGTCCAGTAGTGGTACCATCCAAGTGATGAAACAGATGGCGCAATGGAAGTTCATTAAGGTGTAAAAGGCATATCAGCCACTGCAATGGCTTATTAAAGGCTTCTTCCAGTAATCTTATTGTGCCTCCAATACTACCAGTGTTAACCACTGTCGAATCACAGCCAACTGCAACGATGTTCCCTATATCATCATTCCTTTCTTTCAAGCAATTCACTAGCGCTGTGCAAATGTATTTAGCTTTGCCACTGGAAGGTGTCACATGTGCAAAGTACAGAGAGTGTGGTTCAGATATTATGCTGATATGCTCTTCGCGTTTGGTTCTTTGGTGGTTAGAGCCATCACTCTCCTGGACTTGAATCATTGTTTTATCCTTTCTGCCATCAAAGTATAATCCCCGCATGGTTTTTGGCTCTCCTATCTGTTGTAGTTCCTTTCTCTGTTTTTGTCTTTCACGTCTTAGCTTACTTCTGTCTATAATATTCCCTTTGTCTTCGGGAGTAACAATTTTAAGATCTGCCAATACTGCAGAAGCAATAGCAGCCCCAGCTCTGTCCGACATTTTAAATCTATCACAAGTAATTGCTAATGAAGGCAGTGGCTCACGCATCTGTTGTTCTGATATTACATACTGAGTCGAGGTTGTATCTTCCTCATTATCTTCAGATATCTCTTCTAGTTGTTGAAGTTCACTTGTCTCTGTTTCGATTTGTAAGTTGGACGTATTGGTTATAGCAGCACTAGTTGTTTGTGAGGATTCCAGACGTGCTTTTTCCATTTCCTTTCGATGTTCTCTTGCTTGTAATCGTCTTGTGTGTGCTATGTCAATGCTTCCTATCACCATTATTCTGCGTGTTCGTTGGTCATTTAAAAAATCCTGCTCTTTTGGAGGGACTTTCTTACTCTTTTCACATGAGCATCTCCTAAACTCCTTACATTTGCAGGTGCAGATGTCAAACAAAGTGCATTTTGAAGAGTTTTCAAATTCTTCAAGCTGATTTTTGTACTTAGGATGATCCTTGCGTGACTTGTATGGCTTTAATAAGGACCTGTATTTATCAAGGTACACTCGCATCATCTGTAAAACGCGTGTATGTGAAATTATTGGCAAAGAGGCCTTCTTTCAAATATTTTCTACCTGTTTGGAAACTGCCTCTGCTATTTCAGAAAATGAAGGCTCCTTGTTATTCATCTGCTCCTTCACTAAATGTTTTGTGAACAGGTAATCTTTCATAATGCAGTTATAAGTTGGTAGTTGCATATCACTCATCTCACAAGGTACTTCAAATATGGCACACTTCATATGTTCTCTAGTGAAATGTTTATATTTAGTATTTGATGCCATAATATTTTTAAGAAAAATTCACAATCACAAAATATCCTGTAACATGAAAACATTATATAATTAATATATATAATATATTTTATAAGTATATAATATATTATATAAATATATAATATATTATATAAATAAACTAAAATTATATAATACATTATAACAAGCATTTTATAATAAAATCAATATTATCTCTATATAAATCACTTTAAAATAAAGTTTTATAATATTCCGATCATATTAAAAACTCTCCGATCAACTGAGCGACTAGGCCTACTACCTAAGAAGACAAGTGTTAACACACTGTTCTAATGACTCACAGAAAGAAATTCCTTCACCCCCCCCCCCACAACCCTCCCCCACAACATTCAGTGTAGTCTCAACATGACTCAGTTACTCTAAATTGTGTTAACTTCAGCTCTCTTGTGGCAGCTGAAGATATTAAGCATATGAAAAGGCATTTTCAGAAAACGAATTCCTATCATTTAAGAATCTTAATCAAACTATTAGATAATTCTAAGATAAAATTTTATAATAATTTGACAAACCTAAAATAGGAGCAATTTTTTCCTTTTTACACAAAATTGTATTAACTTTAGCCCCCTGGTGGCAGCTGAAAATTTTAAACAAATGAACTCATATTTTGGCAGGCATATTTCGTCCACTAAATGCAACTTTTAATCACTATTAGAACTTCATACTAGAAAAAAAGTATTTTTCGCTCCACCCTACTGAACATGCTGAATCAATGATAAGAACAGAACCAAAATGTTACCCAACATACGGTAATATTTTCATGGACAAAATTATGGAAATCCTCACTTCACATGTTCAAACAAAACTCTCCTAATTTGCAGTATTTTAATTTCAATAATGGAACAACATCATCAGAACTCAGCTTTCACCTTATATTGCAAATAAGGCACTATTATGTCCATTAATAGTTCTTGAGTACATGTACACAGTACATACAAACACATAGAAGTTGTATTGTTCATATTTCCAAACATGCTCTCACGCTGCTGCATGCAGTAACACTATATTTGCATATTATTTGTATAGACTACAGCACTGATATGATATAATAGTTGACAAAGCAAAAGCAATACTGCTAATGTAAAAACCAGGAGACTATATTGTATGTAAAATACCTCAGATATCCATAAGTACACAGTGTTGTAAATAACGAGATTTTCTTCTTTCCTTTGCCAGCAAAGGAGCTGACAGAATACAACCCGTAATAGCATGAAGCCCTGGCAATGCCTTGCAGACCCTTTCTCCAAGTTTGTCACATAAACTAGGTATACTAATGACACGTCTGTGTGCACTTGTTCCAGTAGCCAAAATCAGCCTACCTAGTATGTGGAATTGGTAATGCACAACCAATACTTCTCCATCAATGTCAGACGACTTAATTATTATTGTGTCATGTCCGCTTTCATGTTCTGCATGCAAGAACATGCGTGTGTCTGCTTCCTCATGATCACTTTGCAAATCATGGACCTCAACACAAGATACAGATTTCCGGTCAGCAGATGCCATGATTTTTTAACATTCTGTAAAAATAGTTAATATAATATATATATATATATATATATATATATATATATATATATATATCAGTTTGTTTTCTAGCATGGCAGTATATTTATCTCTAGACCATTCACTTTTTAAGAAAGCCATCAGGGACATTTTGTTGTTTCCATGAACAAGATACCTTTTCCATTGCCGCGGAGTTGCCTGTGAACCTGATGTAATCTTCATAATGAGCTCACCAGTGGTTTTTGCCCTACAGCTACGTTCTGGATCTTTGAGTGATATCGCTGGATATGTGTCGCCAACTACATCAAATCTGATTGCATCTTCACAACAAGATTTGACCATCATCAAACTCTTTTTAGCCAACAGTGCAAATGTCCGAGGAACTTGAGTGAGAGACTAAATGAATGCCATGCAGTCCACAATGCAGAAACTAGCTGGTGACAATGATGCCAACAAGTCGATGTCCTTCTCTAGAAGGTTGTGTAGTGCAGACTTCAAAGTTTTACACATGCTCCCATCAGCAGATGCCAGTAACCAAGGAAAAGGGCTTAATTCACAGCTGAGCACTTGACGAAAATCCAGTTGGCGACTCTGTACTATTACCAGCAATCTGGCAAAAATATTATGATCAGTAAAAAGAATTATTTCTTTGTTTGCCGCCTTCAAGTTTTTCCCAACAACTTTGAAGGTCTTTATATTGAGTTTTGGTATCACATGATAAATGGTCATACTGCATTCCATAAGCCTTCTTGTATAAATAGTAGCAGCAGCACTTTCCTCTGTTTTGGCATCAAGGAGATCCTTTTTTACATCCTCATTAGCTATTTGACCAGTTGCAAGGTTGACAAATAATTCAGGTACCTCAAAAGGATTGCCGAAAACTTCAACTGTCTCCATCATTTTGCAAACATCCACTTCATCTCTTTTCATGCGTGGTTTCATAGCTTCCTTCGGAGTATCACTGTGTGGAAAACATAATGTTCCACAGTTAACTGGAAATGAGTTAAAATTATAATTTAATACTAGAAATGGCAAAGGAAGGAAGCTAACGTTAACTACTTAATTCCAACTTGAACTGGAAATTATCGTACAACGGCGCAAAATTCCATCGTACGTGTGGCAATACGATGCAACGTTCTTCCTCCTGATAAATAGATTGCAGAGAAAAGATGCGCGGCATTGTATTTTTCTCCGAGTCAGGGGATTTGGAAACGCTGTTAGTTCTGATTGTAGAGTCGTTGCGACATTTTCGTTATTATAGATAGATTTGATACTGCATTAGTTACATTCTTCGCTTTAGCAGTGGCGGATTATCACAGGCTATTGAGGCTGAAGCCTCAGGCTCCCATACTTGAGGGGTCCCCCTCGAACTGAGTTTCAATGATATAATTCGAGATTTCACAAGCTTCTTTGTTTAAATATCACAGAGTACACAAACTGACAAATTTCTTGTTTTATTTTATGTTTTATAGGCCCTAAAGTAAAGTTTGTTTAACACAGTGTATTTTGTCGTGTGCCAAAACCAAACAGTATTAAGGTTCTTTTAAGTTTGTTTCTCAATTAGCCTGAGCACCGTACATATAATTCGTGTAAATGTACTATGTACTGTACATGTACATGTATTGTTAATAAAAAACTATAAAAAAGGGCCCCCCATATTCTTCATTGCCCCGGGGCCCCGAGGTGTCTTAATCCGCCTCTGCGCTTTAGTAACACTGGTCAACACTCATTTTATTGCCAATCATATTAGAGTGATTTTGGGGTAACTTTGTGGTGCTGATTCCGAATATGACATCGGTTTTGCTAGATTGGCTCTAATTTATGAGATAATTGGTACCCCATTGAAACACGTAAAAATGCAAAAAAATTAATGTTCAGGCGGAGCCTACTTACAAATCGCATTGAAATTGTCTCAAATCATACAAAAGTAAACAAATGAAATACATAATGGCATTTTATTCGGTCTCACCATCTAGAATGTTCCGGTAGTTTCCCATATGCACACGTTATGGTTACGTTTCCTATTAATTGAGGGTATTCATTATCTCAAGAACTAGAGCCAAATCGGAAAAACTACTTTCATTTTGGAATTCAGCAACCCCAAAATACCCTAAATTCGTACGAATTTCCTTGGCAACGAAAAATTTTTTTTTTTTGTTGACCTGTGTAATCATTTGGTAAAGTTTCGCCTAGATTGTGTTAAAGTTCATTTGATTGTATAAGGGGTTCCAAAAAACCTTAGCCCCCCCCCCATTTGCAGCTTACATGTTTACTTGTATCGAAATAGTTTTTAGTGATTATAAAAATATATAAAATTCTTTATTTATTGCAGGTATTAAAATTACTCTAGCTGATAAAGTGATAATGGCTTCTCAATTAATTGGTGATTCGGAGAGGCAACGTGTGATAGATCGCATACGAGCAATAACATTTCGGGAAGCTCGTGATGCCACCTTTATAAGACGTTCATGGGTTGCCAAAAAGTTGCGAAGAAGTGAGGACTTCGTCAAAAGAAATTGGAATAAAACTTTGGATGAATGTGAAATGGATAGAACCAAATCTGGGCGCCCAAATTTGCCACTCTCTCAGGAAACAAAGGACACCATTGAAAGCGGTACGCGTAAGCGGAAAAACAGCTGTGCTTAACTTTCTAGAGAGATCGAAGTGTTGAGAGGAAAGATCGTTAGTGGTGAGATCATTCGACTGTACCGTCATCGGCAAGGTTTAAAGCCTTGGCATGAACTTCCAAAGCCAAGAAAAACTCAACTTAACATCGATGACAGAATGTGGTTTGCCCATTATCTTGAAGATTGGGATGTGGATGATTTCATGCATTTAGCTGTCTCCGATGAATTTTTTGTTTATGTAACACGTCGGCCTAACTACCAAAATGATCGAGTGTGGGCCACAACACCAGATGAAATCGATGACAATGAACATTATCGCGAATTATTAAAAAGTCCAGACTGTGTTGGTGTGTTTGTTTTGTTCACTGCAAAGAAGCTCATGTGGGTGCTGAAGCCAAATGGTCAGAGTTGGGATGGACAGTATTTTCGTGATATTATTCTATCCTAGCATGTCATTCCTTTTCTAAGAAACCCAAACAATGTTATGGATGTCGATCAGGTCACACTTCTGCACGATAAGGCCCCCTGCTTTAAGGCATTAGCCACTCAACAGTTGTTGCGGAACCATGAGATCGATTTCTTTGAAAATGAAGAATGGCCAGGAAATTCTCCTGACCTGAACGTCTGTGAACACATTGGATCAGTTATAAAGGACAAGGTTGAATGTCTCTTGTTTCAAGAACGTGCAGCAAATCGATTTTCGAAGGATACAATGACGACGTAACACATTGAAACTGTTTTAGTAAATTTGCGTAACGATCAAGATCTATTCACGTCACTTTTGGCAAGCTACCCAAAGCGAATTCAGGCTGCCTTAGAAGCCAATGGCGGGAACACCAAGTTTTAATTGTTTCTCATTAAATGCAGGATTAAATTCTCTTTTGTAAGGTATGTTTAATTTTACTGTACCTCTAATGGTTTAGGCCATGGGCGGGGGGGGGGGCTAAGGTTTATTAGAGCCCTGTAGTTAATAGTTATCCTTGAAGGCAGACCCTGACTCTTTCAAATTTTGGATTTGTTGTTATTAATTTCACCCTTTATATTATTGTATTTGCTGGTCTTACATTAGGGCGGGACTGTATTTGCTGACACTACATTAGGTCGAGACCACTTATTCCTTCAGAAAACTTGGCCCACGTTGTCTGGAGTTGTCGTAGCTCACATTGGAGACACTCCAGATATCGCTGCCTACTCATCACGGGAGAATAATTGTAGGAATAATTACCACTTGTTTGTAAATAGTGTAAATATTAGTAATTAGTAGTTGTAGTACATTCGTATTTTGGATATTTTTTGTTATGAATTTTTGTTTAGTATAGATTATAAATTTAAATTAGATTCAGTTTAAATTTTCAGTTTATTTAGTGGATTACGGGACGGAGATAGTCCGAACCATATCCTCCCTGTAAATTTCCACACATTGTTGCTGTTCATCATTTCACCCATCTCAGAACACCTGCCTGCAATTCCTGCTGACATGAGAACTGGCAATCCATTTGGTCACAGCCCCTTTCTTAATGCTAAAGCCTGTTATTCCACCTTTGGTTTTAGAGTTCCTGTTCAGGGTAGTGTTGAAAAATAATCGAAACTTTACAAACCGGTTTTTAATCGATCTGTTTTTTGAAAACCGGTTTTAACCGGTTATGACCGAAAAGTATAGTAACTTTTAAAAGCCACAATTGAAAGGTACTGACTTTAACTCTTAACAAGCATAGCTTATCGCCTATTTTTTGGTCAAAAGAATGCAAAAATGCAGCATCATATGTATGCATATGAATAAGAAAATGACAACTTTGACATTTTATTTTAGCCAAAATAATACATTATTCAAACAATTTAGATTTGAAATAATTTTTTTAAATAAAACATCTATACTTAGAAAGAAATAAACTTCTTTTTGTAAAAAAATTATAAAGAATAAAAATAAAATTTCTCTATTTTGGAAAAAACATTGAAATAAAATTTTTTAATAAAAAAACTTTACCTAGAAAACAGAAAATTGACTCTTCGTGTAAGAAAAAATATATAAATTAATTTAGATTTTATCCCTATTTTGGAAATGACATCTTAAGAAACAAAGGGCATTAAGGGTCTTATACTGCGAATAGGGCTTTAGTCGACTGACTCTACACTACAGCCTACATGATGAGACAAACTGAAGATCGAGTTGCCAGAGAGGCAAAAATTATACTGAAGAGCAGTTGCCAGTTTGTCACAATTTAACTTAATAGGTAATGTATTCGAAGTTATTTTTTGTGCGCTGTAGCGCGTAGCTGCACGTTCGCGCAAGTTTGAGCCAAATAAAAATCAATCGATAAAACCGGTTTTTTCTTACGGTTTTCGATTTTTAGGGGAATTTTACAAACCGGTTGAAAACCGGTTTTTACAAACCGGTTTTCAACACTAGTTCAGGGTCTGCTGTATTGTTTGATTCATTGCTACTCGGGAGAATCCAGTCTTTGTACTTCTTTGTACTCCAAAGTTTCCTGCTAAAAAATGTTCATAAGTCTGAGGGTGTTTGTCTGCTAAGTCCAAAATATTCGTCCAGTAAATTGGAAGATAACGACCATAATTGACTCGATCATAGGCGAACACCTATGGCATCATGTCCCTTACACAAGCTAGGTGTAATTGCCAGTCAAGGTATTCCATCCAGAAAGCTTTCATTGGTCCTGCCTCAACAGTTTCATAATTCCTTACCTTTCAAGAAGGATTTTAAACTGATAATTTTGGAGCAGATGAGAGAATGCATCTTCATTCATATTGGTATGAACACCAGTTAATGCAGTTGAGAGAACTTCATGATTTATGGAAACATTTTGATCTTCAAACCATTTCCGGAAACTTTGCCAACGTAATCGCTCCAGGGCTTCAGCAACCAGCTTGTGCATTCTCATTGCTCAGTTATAATGTCTGTCTTCAAGAACTTCAGCAACACTGCCTGATTCCAGAACACCATTTTCAACAAGTATCTCTGCTAAACCTGCACCTCCATATCTTTTTCCCAATAATAGCAAGAATATGCATGCAGTGTGAAAAGGCCCAAGGCATAAAACTACTCTTTCAAACTGTTGTGGGCTTCCCTAGATAACCTCTAAAGCCTTGCAGTAGATAGCCTGATCAAGAACAATTGGATACAGTAGTCTTGTTGACCTAACTTATCTGCCATGGATAAGGATCGTTGCAACAGTGTGTATAATGTTGACATTTCTGTCGGAGATGCTTCAATTGGTTGGAGATAAGTGACAAGACTTTGGCATAGTACTTTGTCTTTTGAAAGCACCAAGTTGAATGCAGTCCATCCAGGTACATGCTGGTGATATGGTTTTGTGTCCTCAAAGAGCAAATCCTTAATGGGAAATCTAGATAAAAAGAATCCAAAGTCCTTGATTTTAGCAGCCATGTGTTCATCCTCATTCTCTTTCAGCAAGTGTAGGTTGAAATTGGTTGTACTTGGGCCTTGCCGAGGGCCACGGACATAAAAAAAGGGGTTTAACAAGATGGGAATCGAGCGACCTTTTCCTGACAACAGTTGCTGTTGGCTTATCTGTTGCTTGAGGTGCACAGCTGTCAACTTTTTCCTCCACAAGTATCCCATTTGTACAATGTGTTGTGCCTTTGCCAGAAAGTTTTTCCTCTTGAATATCATTATTGTCCCACACAAAGACACTAAAAACCAGTTGACAGTTTGTTGACAAAAGCGTAGTGTTCTGCACCTCCATTTCCTCTTGAGCAATACTGTCTCAGCTTCTTCAATCTTTGTATAAGACAACCCATGTCCAAAGCGGTTGAGAAGTGTTACGACCTCTGAAGAACCAGTTAAACTTTTCAGTCATTGGGAGTGCGATGTGCTTCGGAGTTTTTACCCTCCCATGACTTACACTATGTATTAAGGTTTGTCCTAAGGACGAAACCTGTCTGCGTACATTATCAGGGACCACAACACGCTGTCCTTCAACATAATATGCTGACTGGAAGAGAATATATGCAAGCAAAGTATAGACATCATTTGGAATATTAATATTGTCAATATGTATATCAGCTGACCTTGGTGGCCATGCCATTGTAGTTTTTACATCTAGTAACAATTTTCGAATATATTTAGCTGTTCTGAACACATTTATATGGTCATCATAAAGATTAGACTGCACATTAGTGCCATCACCAGACCCATCATCACTACATATTAGAAATGCATCACTAGCTGCCCTTACACCAGCCTCCACAATCATTTCCTTAGGAAACAATCACTATATATTATCTAAGATTGGGACTTTTGCTTTAGGTGCCAGAATGACACACTCACCAAAACATCTTATTAACCTCCCTTTCAGCTTTTTAGGCATATAATTAGGAGCAAGTACACCCTCAACACCAAGAAAAGCAATATACTTTTGAAGTAGATCACACATTAAGATTTTTAACTCATCTTGATTTCATTGGCTTGATTTCATTGACAAAGCCTTCAAAAGAATGATCATAAGCAGCATAATTATTAGCCAAATCATGTCTCAATTTTCAGTTTACCTAAACCTGCAATTTTAATGTTTTCTATAGCAGCTTCGATGATACTTTATCTAGATAGCAATCAGGTCTTGTCCTCTGATATTGAGCAACAGCTTTTCATCACCCCTACTTTCAGTAGTCTTCAGGAATGTTTCACCTGCTTGCTCGGTCAGGATCTGGGTTAGAGGTTCTGATGTTCTTGCTCCCTTTGACAAATAATGTTGTATATCCCTGACAAACAAAACATTTCAGCGTGCCCAGTGAGGGAAGTGAAACTCATGATGCAATTTTCTTTAAAGGTCTCTCTTCTTGGGCTGCCTAATCAGAATGAAAATTGGATAGTTATTGAAAGCAGGATTGCCAGATTCCAAAACGTCCCCCATACCAGATATTCACCGAAATTTCACTATATTTCACCAAACTTAAAAACTTCCCACAAACAATCTAAAAAATAGTACAATGCTATTGTTTTTGCAGTCATAGTGGCGTACCAAGAGTGGCGTAGAATGTCCCCTAGTCAGAAAATTTGAACAACATATATTTTTATATTCGAAAGGTGATTATCTAGAAATGTGGAATTTGTGACTTTTGGATCTTTTTTTCAGGTTCATTAAGGACTCTCTTATAAAAAAAAGTCTCAGGAACTAACTGTCATTGCACCTTCTTCCTACTTTACCAATCTAGTCACTCTATTCTGCCAAACCAAATAAACCTCCCACCCGAAAATTACGAAAGATATATACTGTGTATATATATATTTTTTTTATGCAGAAGGAGGGGGACCAAGGGCAAATGCCCACGAAAGCGCCCTTCCCATAGAAGAAGAAGAGAGCAAAAACCAAGGTCCTGGGTTTTCGAGGTCCCTAGATACTCTGCGTTTGAAAGATGGGAGGTCAGAGATAGAAGGAAAGGTGGATTGAGGAAGATTGTTCCAGAGTTGACAGGTTGAGTAGATGAAAGATTGAAAATACCGATTAACCGTTGCGTTTGAGAGTTGGACAGAAAAGGAATGAGAAAGTGTAGAGTCTGTTGCTGCGTGCTCTCCTTAAAGGAGGAGGCATGCAGTTAGAGAGTTTAGAAGAGCAATGTCCGTTATAATAGCGATAGTAGAGGGAGAGTGAGACAACATTGCGGCGAAGAGAGAGAGAGAGAGAGATTGAAGACAATAAGTAAGAGGCGGGGAATTGATGAGACGAAAAGCCTTTGATTCCACCCGGTCAAGTACGGCTGTGTGGGTTGAGCCACCCCATACATGTGAAGCATACTCCATACAGGGGAGGGCAAGATCCCTGTACAGAGACAGCAACTGAGTGGGGCTGAAGAAACCGCGGAGACGGTACAGCACACCTAACCTCTTAGAAGCACTTTTGGAAAGAGAAACACTCCGGGGGGCACGTTAGACAGAACATAGGAAGGGCTGGAACTCCCATTTCTCCTGTCACTGTCCTTAGCTAATCTTTTCCCGTGTTTTATCTACCCTGTGAGCAGTCCAGCATGCTCTCAAACACACACTTCTCTTTCTACTCCTCACTACATATACATGTCTTACACGCTATGTAATCTTTAAAAAAAAAAAAAATGGCATCAACTTCAAGAGCCTCGGATTCCCCTGGAGAGAGAACCATAAATTGTCCCCACTTCTGGCTCCCTCGCTGCCGATACCGTGAACACACCCGGGTAGCGGGGCTGGATCTGCTATCGCCCATTCGAGATGTTCTGGACCTCTGCCTGATTAATTTTTCATTAAATTCTGTAACATTCGTGGCTTTTTCTCAAATTTTCAATCTGTTGAGCACCACCTCTCCTCCTCTAAACCTCGTCCTCTTTCCCTCGCTGAAACTCAGGTGTCTGGGACGACAGCAACCCTTTTTCTGTACCCTCTTACTTTCTCTGTACTTAATTTCACTCCAAAGGTGGATGTTGCGTATATGTACGCAATGACCTAACTTGTTCTCGTATTCCCACAATCAAATCTTCTGAATTCTATACCCTCTGGCTACGACTTACATTCTAATCTCAGACTAAATACATCTGTGCTGTTTGCTTTTTCCCTAATTCTACTGACTATCAAAAATTCTTTGACTACCTCACTCCCAAAGTGGAATACATTCTGTCTCCTCTCCCTTTGCTGAAATCTCCATTTTTTGAGATTTTTGGAGATTTCAATGTTCACCACACTTTTGGCCTTCCTCCCACTTCACTGACAACCCTGGTGACCTAGCTTACAAATTTTCTATCCTAAATGACCTAGAGTACATTGTACAGCAGGAGTGGAGTGAATAGGACAGGAAGTGCGAATTAAAAGATCATTAATGAATAAAAGGAAAAGAGTGGGTGACAGGACAGAACCCTGAGGAACACTACTGTTGATAGCCTTAGGAGAAGAACAGTGGCTATCTACAGCCGCAGTTATAGATCAACCAGAAAGAAAATTAGTGGTGAAGGCACAGAAAGAAGGATAGTAACAGAAGGAGGGAAGTTTCGAAATTAAAGATTTATGCAAAGAGTCTATCAAAAGCTTTTGATATGTTTAGCGCAGTAGAAAAGTTTTACCGAAATCCCGAAAGGAGGATGACCAAGAGACAGAGAGATATGCAAGAAGATCGCCCAGGGAGCGTCCTTTGCGAATCCATACTGAAAATTTGAAAGAAGATTGTGAGAAAAGAGGTGTTTAAGAATCTTCCTCTTCAGGGTAGATTCAAAAACTTCGGGAAGGCAAGAAATCAGAAGCGTGCCTAGGTACTGGCATACGGGCCCCATGCCCCGATTCTACTTGACAGTGCCCCGAATCCATTTGGTGCTTTAGAAAAAATCAGAATAGAAGACCATGAGCGATATCATACTGAAACGCCAAAAATTCCCGAGAGTTCTGGAACTCAGCGGAAAAGCGCCAAACATGGCTGCCTTCAGTACAAGGCAAATATTGTTATATATGTTAGAGGAAATTTGTGTAACTAGAGATTTCCTGAAACCCCTAAAATGGTGAGGGATTTCATGTAAGGTTGTCGTGATATTTTCGCTAAACCTACGGGAAAATTATTGAATGTTCCGTTAATTGAATGCCCAGTTAGGTCAACTGCACGCCCTTGTCGTGATATTTTTGTTAAAACTAACGAAAATATCACGACTTAACTTTACATGAAATCCCTGAACATTTTAGGGATTTCATGAAATCCCTAGTTACACAGCTTCCCTGTGACATATATACGAAAACAAAGTGTAATATTTAAAACTATGATGTCCAATTATATGTTTTTACAATTACATGTTCTTCACTATTTTTTGTAATAAATAAGCTAAATAGCATTTAATATTGCCTAAAATGCCTCCATGCTTCCAAGGCCCCAAGAGAATATTCAGGCGAGAGTTCTGGGATATATTAATGTCATCATAGCAAATATATAAAAATTGTAAAA
Organism: Bathynomus jamesi; assembly: GCA_023014485.1. NCBI lineage: Eukaryota > Metazoa > Arthropoda > Malacostraca > Isopoda > Cirolanidae > Bathynomus > Bathynomus jamesi. Next base: position 58,959 of record JAJOZX010012291.1, read on the forward strand.
ACTGTCACTTGTATTCTTTTTTGAATAAAAGTTTGAAGTTTGAGTTATTTCCTATAAATTGATAAGCAAACAAGTTAGGTCTATGAATGTTGAAATCAATAGTAGAGAAAAACAGAATATATATATATATATGAAAATTATTACACGAAAGTAACACGTGAAAAATATTTATGATGAATAAAACCACGAAGGAAAGGAAACACAAAATGGTGCTCAAGCGCTTTCGTCTAATGACATCCTGAGGATGTCATTAGACGAAAGCGCTTGAGCACCATTTTGTGTTTCCTTTCCTTCGTGGTTTTATTCATCATATATATATATATATATATATGATGAATAAAACCACGAAGGAAAGGAAACACAGAGTGGTGCTCAAGCGCTTTCGTCTAATGACATCCTCAGGAACACTGAAGTAAATAAAGAGTTCAAGACTATATACTGTAGATTACAAAAAAAATATATATATGTAATAAATGTACAAATAAAAATTGTGAGAGGAGCATACAAATTTGTAAGGAAAACTACCAATTTTAGCACTTTGCCCAAATTCAACACAAGATCAATGGATTGTTTACAACCAATTTTATAGATAATGCCTGAATGATATATAGGTCACAAAAAAAAATAAATAAATAAAATAAAAATTGTAAGAGGAGCATTCAAATTTATAAGGGAAAATTACCAAAGTTTTAGCACTCTGCCCTTCTTGTCTAAATCCATTCTGAACGAATTCAAAACAACGGGATCGAGTTGAAAAAGACCTTTGCTCATGTTAAAGTTATTTGTAAGTTGGATAATAGCAGACTCAAGAATATTTCTATTAACAATGTTGCTAGAGTGAAACAAAACTGAAGCATTATTCCAATCAATACAATGGGATAACTCTGACAAGTGGACAAAAAGGGCACTGAACGACTGTCCCGTTCTAACGGAATATTGATGCTGTTTAACGCGTGTGCAAATCCTTTCCCGTCTGACCAATGTAAAAGGAATCACATTGTTTACAACCAATTTTATAGATAATGCCGGAATTATTGGTAGGGCTATTTTTTACTATGATATTTTTCACAATAGTGTTATATGAAAATACTACATTAATATCCAAAAGTTTAAGTACATTTGCAATGCCTAAAAAGCCTGGGAAAAATGGAAGTACTAAAATATTCTTTGACAAAGTGCGAGTGTTATTATTCACACGATAGAAGGTTCGTTTTGCCTTGTTAAGACAAGATTCCATAAACTCAGGTGGGTAGCACAGATCACTTCCAATACCGTTGATTTTTTCCAATTCGGCATCGATGTATTCCGGACTGGCGATCCTAAGAGCGCGGAGAAACATTGAAGAAAATATGGCCTTCTTAATGGGGGTGTCATCTCCAGAGTAAAAGTGTACGTAGGACAAATTGTTTTTTTTTTTCCGATAGATACTAAACTTAAAACCTGGGCTATCCCTATGTACACGCACATCCAAAAACGGGATTGAGTTGTCTTCTTTCACTTCTAACGTAAACTTAATGGAGGGGACTTGATCATTTTACTGAAGGAGGAAGTCATCCAGGTCACGATTCATGGGCCAGATACACAAAATATCGTCGACGTACCGCACATGAGATAGGAGTATGCCTGGTGTGAATGAATTCTGTATTTTAAATGAATCTATAGTTTCATTGGTATGTTTTATTTCCCACTAACTGTGTTGTGTACACGAGATAAGTGTACGCATGGTGTAAATGAATTCTGAAGCTGTTCATTACATACAAGGACAAGAACAACCACAATAAGTAATGCATCCCGTGCAATTTCTGCCAGCCCGTGCTGCAGTTTAGTTCGGTTTCCATGTTAAACTGTGGGTCTAAGGCGGAGTGAAAAGCTTAACCATTGTTACATTTCGGCGAAAAAGAGTTAGCTATCATTATTACTATTGTAATTTGTTCCACCATATATATATATATATATATATATATATATATATATTTATTGTGTGTGTGTGTGTGTGTGTGTGTGTGTGTTAATTTTTGAAAAATGTATAATAATAATAATAATAATAATAATAATATATCTTTCCAATTCAATAACAGAGATGTTATCTGTGAATATGACACCATACAAATTATGTGTAAATAAAAATAACTAAGTTGATAAAATATAAAACATTTTTTATTTACCAGACAAACTCATGGAGAGCTAGAAGAGGTGGAATCGAGTCTTTGAGAGAGAGAAAGTTCAACCCAAATTCATTCTCGCCAGTTTGCGGTTTTAAAAGGCCTCCGGCTGGACCTTTTTGCTGAATCTCTTGCTTACCTGCTCCGCTCACTCCTCGTCTCAACACAATGTTAAAACAAAACATTCTAAAAGTTAATATTGGGGGATTCGTTTTAATAACAAAGAAAGTAAATAGAACGGCGTTCAAATAATTAGTTTCTTATATTGTTAATATTGGTTTTAATAATTGATTCTCTTAAAAGGAGAAAATTCATTTGCTTTAAATTAATATACTTTTGTCATTTTTCTGATTTTCATTCACATAATATATACAGAGGTGTGTGTGTGTGTGTGTGTGTGTGTGTGTGTGTGTGTGTGTGTGTATAGATTTGAGAATATGTTAATGGAACGATTTCTTTTGCTAAGCCAATTGTTTAGTGAATTTTTTAATGTTAATATTGTTTTAATTCACTTTAAGGTGAAAATCCTTTATATATATATATATATATATATATATATATATATATATATATACAAGGAATGACAAAATTAAATAGACACAGTTAATATGATTCTTTCTATATATATATATATATATATATATATATATATACAGGGCGTCCCCAAAAAATGTATACACACTTTAAATAATTATAAAGGCAGTGTTTATTAAAATACATTTCATTTTCAAAATGTAATAGAATCTACAGACATTATTTAATTGTTTTGTCAACGCCTGTTTTCAAACTGACGTCCGTTCTGGTCCAGGCACTGCTGATAACGCGAAGCAATGGAATCGCAAACATCACGAAACATTTCGTTTGGTATTTGTGTGCATTCTCGTTCAATGGCTGCTCTCAATTCAGCGACTGTTGCAGGTTTTTAGCGTAGACTTTGTCTTTTAAGTATCCCCATAAAAAAAGTCTAGTGGTGTGAGGTCTGGTGAACGCGGAGGGTATTCTCCGAAACCCCTTCGTCCAATCCACATCCACATCGTGCCAAGTACCACTCGCAATACTCCACTCTTCGGTCCGGATCATCTTCATTAATAGCATGGACTAATCTTGGAATGTAACTTTTCCATTGACAGCGCTTCAAAATGCGTTGGACAGACGATTCTGAAATTCCTACCTCACGACTCGCTTGCCGCACAGATTTTCTTGGACTTTGGTGATACGTTTCCAGTACTCTTTCTTGCTTTGTGGGGCTTGTCGATGTCCGTGGTCTTCCGGAACGCTTCTTGTGGACATTCTGAACAGTTCCATCGGCTTCAAACTTATCTCTAATTCGAGTGATGGTAAGTCGCGTTGGTGGATCTGTTTGAAACTCCCTCCTAAACTGTCTTTGCACTTCAACTGCGTTTTCACACTTCCAGTAGCATTTTAGAATGAATTTCCTTTGTTCAAAGCTTAGTCTGACTGCCATTATTAATTTTAATGGGTTTAACTTGGAAAGAAAGAAACATCAATTGAGCTATCAGCTGTTAAAGTGTGTATACATTTTTTTGGGACGCCCTGTATATATAAGGTAAGGAGAAAGTTGTTCAATTTTGTGTGTGTGTGTGTGTGTGTGTGTGTGTGTGTGTGTGTGTGTGTGTGTATTTCGTCTGAACTATTATTTTGACGATTGTACGTATTATATTATTTTTTGGGCAGTAGAAGGCAATTTCTATTTATTTAATTAATAAACATTTTCTTATTGTCAATTTCGATTTTCAAGAGAAAGTCTGTATGCTTTGGTAACGAATTAAAATAAATGTTGGTCTCTAGCAACTCACCGTAATAATGTATACCTGTACAATTAAAATACAAAATGGTATCTGTCAACTCAACCATCATCTATATAAGACCCGCTTGGCTTCGGAGCTGGTAGTTTGATGCGAACTTCGGCCGAATAAAGATCTCTCTCCTTCCCTGATTAGGTTAAGACTTAGCTTAGTTTCCCTTTGGGGGGTTAGGACATCCCACCTTGCCCCCCCGAAAATCCTCCTCCATCTATCCTTTCTCTCTTAGGCTAAGGCAACCCCTTTTGGGGGAGGTCCTCCTCCCTTCTCCCCCAGAAGATCCCTCCCCCTCCCCCTTCAGGTGTACCCCGCTCCCCTTGGCTCCTTCTAAGCCAACTGGCTGATTAGTGGTCTATAAGAGGACGGCGGGTCAGCTGAAGCATTATTATGCACTTGGCAGGAGCCAGGTGAACACCTCTCTTCCTTTCTCTCCTCCTGTCTTTCTCTTGGGGGATAACGCCGCCTCCATGTTTCATGACCCTTTGTTGTACCTGCAGCATCTCCCCACCCCCCTTTGCAGCAATGAGTTGTTGCACACCCCAACCCCCCTTTGCAACATCGAGTTGTTGCATACCTCCTTCATTCCAAACCCCCCTTTGCAACCCTGCCCCATTTGCAACATTGATCATCATCTCTTGCAACATTGCAACATTCCTGCACTCTAACTTTTTGAGGCTATACTACTTATATATATATATATAATTTTATTTTTAACTACAGGGTGTTCGGAAAGTCCCGTTACCCCCTACAAAATGTACATATTATAATACCAATTTTATTTTTGTGTGATTAATTGAATTTATATGTGATTCATTGACATTTTTTTTCTTTTCCAGGTATTAGAATTGTGTGAACAATGGCAGACCAGTCCACCGACACTCTGGAAGAAAGGATAGTGATGAGCACATGGGCTCATGAAAGGTCACATACTAGCAAAACGATGCATGATATCCAGAATGATTTCAGAACGAGATTCACTAAGGCTGCACCACCAAACAAGATTACGCTGGGAGAAAAAGCTGTTTGACCACGGTCGGGAAGACCAACAACGCGAGCAGAACAATGTGAAGGTGTGATTGCACCAGTGGTTCGTTCACCGAAAAAATCACTTCAGAAACGATCACAAAAACTTGCATTTCCTATGTTCACAATGCTAGATCACATGACAGGTCTCGGCATGAAACTATACTGCATACTGCATATGGAGGCGCATAATCCTTTGTTACGAAAATGATGGTGCACACACAGATATTTTTTATTAGTAACTGTAATTAGTAACTATATTTACTGTAATTAAAGTAAGTGTTGCTCGTGACGTGTTTCTTAAATTACACCAACCACATATAAATATAATTAATTACACAAAAATAAAGTTGGTATTATGATATGTACATTTTGTAGAGGGTGACGGAACTTTTTGAACACCCTGTACACTACGATTCAAAGTGCAAAATATAGGCCTATCATTAAATTTAAAATTAATCTAAATCAACTCCTTCAACTAAAGAATCGAGGTGGTGTTTTGGGGTTGTTTGAGCTTCGTTACGAATAAGGTCATATGACGGAGAAGACCCACAACTCTACTTGGATCCAAACCACGGGTCGATACATCATCTGAACGCAGAGAATGGTCACCCATCAACTTACTGAACAAACCCAACATCGCTTAACTTCGCTGTTCTGACGGTAAGCCGTGTTGCGACGTAACCACGAAGTATTCCCTAAAGAATCGAACAAGGGATTCTTTCGTACCTGAAAATACACTCTTCAGAGAAAGCGAACAGACCGTAGAGGAAGTAAGACCTCCCGAAAGATCGGATCAATGCTCTGATATAACTCGGTTTCATTCCTTTATCTTTCGAAAGCGCCATTTCTTTCTCCCAGTTACTGAAATGGAAATAAAAGGGGTTTAAAATTAACTAACTTAAACCAATGTGTATCTATTCTAACGACATAGTATTAAATTTAAGGTTTAAACATATTCCCCTTTTTCTGATTGGTCTGCTTGTAGAAAAGATGAAAAATTAGTCCCCAATTACACAATTTATAACCTCCAACCCAACTTCACTTAAATACACATTCATGAGATATACAGGTTCCTCATTCATAGGTGCAGACTTCTGTGAAAATTACAAACATTTTCAGGTATCATTCTGTTATTATTCCGAAGTAAATATATTTATTTTTTTTAGGCAGGAAGGAGGGGCCAAGGGCGAGCGCCAGAAAAAATGACCCCCCCCCCACATAAGTAAGAAAGGAGAGCCGAAATCAAGGACTCCGAGGCTCATAATAACCCTTTTTTTATAAATTTTGAGAAGATTGTGTTGTATGCAAAATGCCTGTATGTGTGGTGAAGAATAGAGGAAGAAGTGCGTGTTTGAGAGTATGCTGAACTGCTCACAGGGTAGATAAGACAGGAAAAGATCAGCTAAAGATGAGAGTGACAGGAGAAATGGGAGTTCCAGCACTCCGTCTTCTGCCAAACAGGAGTTCTCTCTGGTCGATTGGTGTCTACAATCACCACCTATAAAATTTATATATATATATATATATATATATATAATAAATATTATATATATATATAAATATATATATAATAAATATTATATATATATATATGTCTTTTATGTGAGTTCGAACAACGATTCAGGATCTCTCTGTGCAGCATCCCGCCTCATTTGTGGGATTTGGTGAAGGAGGGAATTGCTGTTTGATCTCCTACCCTCGTAGCCAGCCATGCATGGCTGGTCAGGGACTTTGCACAGATATCTGTCCAGATGGTTCTTCAAGTTATTCAGGTCGGTATGCTCGAGATTCCTCATTTCTTTTGGTAGGGCATTGAAAAGTTTTGAGCCTCGTACTCGGAGTGTTTTTCCATCTTCGTTTTCATGGGCCCCTGTCCCACAGTAGCTGGAACTTTACAAAATTTGCATCTTCTCTCATTCCAGTTTGTTTCTATTCCATTTCTAAAGGAAGGGACAAAGCCCTCAAGTATTTTCCATATGTATCTTATTGAGTACCGGTCGCGCCTTCTTTCGAGAGAGTAGAGTTTCAGGAATTGTAGTCGAGACCAGTAGTTTTCACCTTCCGTTTCCTCTATCTTAGACGTAAAAGTCTTTGTATAGCTTCAATGTTCGCAATGTTCGTTTTTTGTATGGGTTTGTGAGTACTGAGCAATACTCAATTATTGGTAGAACTAGACTCTTCCATAATTTGAGCATGATGTTTGCTTTTTTGCTGCGGAAGCTCCTCCAGATGATTCCCAATATTTTTCTAGCCGTTGTAATTTTGATGTTGTAGTGCTCTCTGAATTCCGTATCTGACGACATCATTACTCCAAGATTCCTGACTTGTAGATTTGGAGTTAAATGTTTGGCTTGCAGAGTTTTCCACCTTTTATTCTGCAGCTTCTTATTATTACCATATCTTAAAAGTTGGAATTTTTCTTCGTTGAACTTCATATTGTTGTCTTCTACCAACTTGAATAATGTTTCAATGTCGTTTTGTAATTTTCCTGTCACCTTCGTTCACTATTTCCTTGCATATCTTTGTATCATCTGCGAAACATGATACAATACTGTCCTTAATATCTGCATCAATATCTGCAATCATTATTATGAATAACAAGGAACCTAATACTGTCCCTTGTGGGACCGAGCTCACGACTTCCGGTCTTCCAATTTAACTCCGTTTACTACCACTCTTTGTGCACTTTGCGTCAAGAAATTAAATATTCATATTCCTAGCTTTCCAGTAATTCCTGTATATTTTAAGTTTGTGTGCTATGATTCCATGGTCATATTTATCGAAGGCTTTAGGAAAGTCAGTATATATTACATCTATGTTTTGTCTTCGACACAAGTTTCCAATATTTTCTGCTGGTGGTCTAATAGCTGTGATAGGCACGATCTTCCAGCCCTGAAGGCATGTTGATTTGGGTTTTATAAGTCCTTTTCTTGTAGGTAGTAGGTAGTTTTGCCTCTAATTATACGTTCAAAGCACTTTATAAGGTGTGAGGTGAGAGCCACTGGCCGATAATTCTTGGGCATTGCTCTGTTAACACCTTTAAGTAGGGGGGGCAATGTTCGCGTTCTTTAATAGGAGTGGAATTTGTCCTGTGTCGAGTGATTTCCTCCACAGTATGTACAGCAGTTTGGCAATACTCTCTTTACATTTCTTTAGAAACGTGCACTCCATGTGTCTGGCCATGGCGCTGAAATGTCTCATCTGTGATAAAGCTTTAATTACATCTCCTTCCGAGAACTCGAAGTCTATTAATAGGTTTGTGGCATAATTTGTTCTTCGCTGATTTGTATCTATGTCGAAAAATTCGTCTGCGTTTTCTACTTCCATCTCGGACTTAGGGGTGCTAAACACAGAGTTAAATTGGTCCCTAAGCAGTTCGCTTATTTTTTTCGGGTCATTTGTGTGTTTGGCCTTCTCGTCTATGAACGGACCAATACTCTTTCTACATTGCATTTTTCTTTTCGCAAACGTGTAGAAGTAGTTTGGGTTATTTTTTTAAGTTTTCTACTACCTTGTTTTCCTCCTTTTGTCTTCTGTATGAATGTTTGCTTAGGTCCATTTCTATTTCGCTTGTTTTCCTTTCTAGTTTGAGTCTCTTTGCATCAGTTCTGCATATGTGGAGATGTTTTACGGTTTGTCTCCGTTGTCTGAATAGTGTCCTGATTTTCCTCTCGAGCTTGCTACGTTTTCTTTTCTCTCTCTGGAACATGTTTCATTATTATACGTTTGGCTTCAGTCTCTATTATACATAGTATTTATTGTTGAGTCTTCTCGTGAAATAGCAATTCCTAATTTACTTCCTTTAAATCTCTATTTACGTTTTCCCAATTTACTTTCTTTTAAGCCATCACATATTCCTTCTGACTCTCTGCGATGCGTTTTCAGACCTCTGGGTGCGAACTTCAATTTTATATCGATGAGGTTATGGTCGGAGAACTTTCTGTGCGTTACCTTTTTAGTTATTATTATCTGGTTATATGTCAAGATGTAATGTTTCATCATATCTAATAGCATTATTACTTGAGTTCTGTCATCTTTTGTAATGTTGCCATGAAACTTCTCGACTAACCCACTTTTTGTTATTCCTTAACTTTTTTTTGTAATGTTGCCATGAAACTTCTCGACTAACCCACTTTTTGTTATTCCTTAACTTTTTTTTTTCCTCTCTCTCTCCTTATTTGCATGTCTGTAACTCTCTTCATTGCATGTCTGTAGTTTGCATGGTATGATAGTGTTTGAGTTAAGAATGTGTTGCATGGTTTGTAATGCGTTCTTATTTTACTTCTTTTCATCTTGCACCCTTTCTGGCGGAGTGGGCTCCGTCCTCTACCTCCCGATGGAGTAGAGGACCGGTCTGCAACTGTTGGAGGTATGTGTTGCTTTGAGTTAAGAATGTGTTGTTCTTTAAGTTAAGAATGTGTTGCATGGTTTGTGATGCGTTCTTATTTTACTTCTTTTCATCTTTCACCCCTTTCCGGCAGAGTGGGCTGCATCCTCTACCTCCCTATGGAGTGGAGGACTGGTCTGCAACTTTTTTTTGTAATGTTGCCATGAAACTTCTCGACTAACCCACTTTTTGTTATTCCTTAACTTTTTTTTTTCCTCTCTCTCTCCTTATTTGCATGTCTGTAACTCTCTTCATTGCATGTCTGTAGTTTGCATGGTATGATAGTGTTTGAGTTAAGAATGTGTTGCATGGTTTGTAATGCGTTCTTATTTTACTTCTTTTCATCTTGCACCCTTTCTGGCGGAGTGGGCTCCGTCCTCTACCTCCCTATGGAGTAGAGGACCGGTCTGCAACTGTTGGAGGTATGTGTTGCTTTGAGTTAAGAATGTGTTGTTCTTTAAGTTAAGAATGTGTTGCATGGTTTGTGATGCGTTCTTATTTTACTTCTTTTCATCTTTCACCCCTTTCCGGCAGAGTGGGCTGCATCCTCTACCTCCCTATGGAGTGGAGGACTGGTCTGCAACAGCTGGAAGTATTCTCTTCGACTATTTTTCCGACTTGTCGGCAGTGGCCGGCGGATGGTGATGGTGTCTTCTTTCTCTCTTCCTGAATGAATTTTAACCCACGAGTGATAGGTTTTGCTAATTACTTAACCCCTTATTCTCTTCTTTTAACCCCTTATTTTCTTCTTTCTCTCGGGCTAGCCTTAGAGTGGATCTTAGGGTCTTTGTTAGCCTTAGCTTCTCTAGATCTGTAGATATATAACTTCGTCATTTTTCTTCCATGTTATGAATGGGAAGTTAAAACCTCCGCAAATTAGAATATTTATTGCAGGAATTTCAAATAATTTTAATATGTTTTTTATTTAATTTGTAGCAAAGTGGAATTCACTTTTTGTGGTGTTTGGTGGGCTGCAGATGTTCATAATGGTTAGGTTCAGTTCTTTTAGTTCTAACATAATAATTTCGACTGTGCTGTTTAATTTGTTTACCTTCACCTCACATGTATATGTTTTTCACGTAGATGCAACACCCTCCCCCTCGTCTAGCCACTCTATCTGCTCTGTGTATGTTCTAGTTCAGCATTGCTATTTCAGTATCCTCGATACAGTTTTCACAGCCTTTTTCGCATTTATGTGTGTTTCCGTTAGGCATATGATATTTATGCTGGCTTCCGTAGCTAAATTCTGTAAGTATTGTAATTTGTATTCTGCATGGTCCGTATAGAGGCCTTGTATATTTGTGTATAAAATATTTATCGGGTTTCTAATTTCCATGTTCGGTTTTCCTATATACTGGTCGTTTCCAGGTCGATGTCGGTTCCTGTTTGGTTTTATTGGTTGGGCCGCTGCATTTGGGACAGGGCCGGATTAACCATTAAGCAAAATAAGCCCGTGCTTAGGGCATCAAGGGAAGGGGGGCACCACAGAAATTTTCCATTGTCGGATTTACCATGGATTTATTATACTATTATAATACCAACAGAACAACTATGCAACAAGACAGGCTGGATGCCTTATCTCTACTAAGTATAGAAGCAGATGTGTTACGTAAGATTAGTTTTGAGGATCTGATCAAAGACTTTGCAATTAAAAAAAGTAGGAGAAAACTTTTCAAATATAAATGAAGTGGAAGTATACAAAAATAAACATTATTTTCCATCTTACTGTAAGTTTTGTTTCATTTCAAAAAATAAAATTTTATTTTATGGTTTATTTTTGTTTATATTTTGAATTACATATATATGGGGCACCAAAATCTTTTAAGTGCTTAGGGCCTCTAAAGGTCTTAATCCGGCCCTGATTTGGGAGAATTGGGGTTGCGGTCCTTGATACCACTGTGGTTGTTGTATTATCGGTGGGTGGTGTTGGATAGAGGGGGGATATATGTAATGGTGTGGTGAATATATCTGCGGAGTTCTGTCTTTTCTTGTTAGTAGGGCAAGCTGTGCTTTTATTGTTCTCATTTCTTCTAAAAAATTTGTTTCATTGCTCCTGTTGTTACTTCTGAATCGGTTGTGACCTATTCCTCCTCGTTTTCTTCTCTGCGTACCCTTTATGTGAAAATATGGGCACTCTGTACTGTATTTAGGTATTTTCTCTCTGTCAGTGACTGTCTGCACATAGGAGGGTGCATTTTTTTAGGTGACTGCACCTACAGTTTGATTCATATCTGCACGACCCTGTTTTATAGTATTCGCATACGGCCTGTCGTTTAATCTCTTACGAGACCTATGTGATTCGATTGCTTTCTTCTGTTCCCCCACCACTTCTTCCATACTCAGTGTTTTTTTTTCTTCGGCTAGTTTTCATTAGTGTTCCTGGTCTGTTTGTCTGTTTGTCTGTCTGTCTGCCTGTCTGTCTGTCATATATATATATATATACATTCAACTGCAAAGAACACGCAGTATAAATAACGTAAAGAACGACGCTTGTATAGGAGATATTCCGCGCAAGACGAGAAAGAGAAAACAACAAATGAAAAAATGAAGTACCACCTGGGAATCGAACCCGGGATCTTCCGATTGCCGGTCAGACGCGATACCACTACACCATGGACTTCACTCTTCCAAATGCCGTAATTCCTCTACATACTCGCAGAAACCAATGCCCCAAGGGGGCACCTCCCGCATGCCGTAACATTATATACATTCAACTGCAAAGAACACGCAGTATAAATAACGTAAAGAACGACGCTTGTATAGGAGATATTCCGCGCAAGACGAGAAAGAAAAACAACAAATGAAAAAATGAAGTACCACCTGGGAATCGAACCCGGGATCTTCCGATTGCCGGTCAGACGCGATACCACTACACCATGGACTTCACTCTTCCAAATGCCGTAATTCCTCTACATACTCGCAGAAACCAATGCCCCAAGGGGGCACCTCCCGCATGCCGTAACATTATATACATTCAACTGCGCGGAATATCTCCTATACAAGCGTCGTTCTTTACGTTATTTATACTGCGTGTTCTTTGCAGTTGAATGTATATAATGTTACGGCATGCGGGAGGTGCCCCCTTGGGGCATTGGTTTCTGCGAGTATGTAGAGGAATTACGGCATTTGGAAGAGTGAAGTCCATGGTGTAGTGGTATCGCGTCTGACCGGCAATCGGAAGATCCCGGGTTCGATTCCCAGGTGGTACTTCATTTTTTCATTTGTTGTTTTCTCTTTCTCGTCTTGCGCGGAATATCTCCTATACAAGCGTCGTTCTTTACGTTATTTATACTGCGTGTTCTTTGCAGTTGAATGTATATAATGTTACGGCATGCGGGAGGTGCCCCCTTGGGGCATTGGTTTCTGCGAGTATGTAGAGGAATTACGGCATTTGGAAGAGTGAAGTCCATGGTGTAGTGGTATCGCGTCTGACCGGCAATCGGAAGATCCCGGGTTCGATTCCCAGGTGGTACTTCATTTTTTCATTTGTTGTTTTCTCTTTCTCGTCTTGCGCGGAATATCTCCTATACAAGCGTCGTTCTTTACGATATATATATATATATATATATATATAAAATCTTGGTTAACCTCGATTTTGCTTCCCCCGAATTGTTCACTCTGACGAAGGTCAAGCCTGTCACTGTACCTTAGACCCACAATTTAATGTGGAATTCGAACCACGCCCCACCAGCCGCCCAGCGTCTTAAACACTAGGCTACCCATGGTACCCATTTATGTACCAACCAATTTTTATCGAGTGGAAGGATAAACAGCTTGGTTTTGCTGCCCGCCGCCTGCCGTCAGCGGGTCTCGATCCCGCGGCCGATGGCTTCTTACTCAGCGACGCTAACTACTACACTCCCGAGGGGCATATTTTTTTAATGTCGAAAGGAGGGGCCAAGGGCGAATGCCCGCAAAGCGTTTCTCCCCCATAGAAGATGAAGAGAGCCAAAATCAAGGTCCAGGGCTTTGAAGATGCCTCGTAGTATGCCCGCAAAAGGTTAGAGTGCAATGCAATTGCAAATGTAGATCAATGTTACAAAAGGGGAAGGGGATGTTGCAAGAGGTTATGCAACAAAGGGGGAGAGGGTCTTGCAACACGTTAATGCTGCAAAGGGAGTATACAGTAAGGGGGGAGGGGTTATCCCCAAGCTGCAATGAAGGGGAGACGGAGCTTTGGGGGAGCAGGGAGGACGATCTCCACCCAAAGGGATAACCTTAACCTAAGAGAGGGAGAGAAAAGAGGAGGAGGGTCTTCCGTGCGTCGTTCTCTCTTCACACGAAAGTCAAGCTGGTGGTCCCTGCCCCTAAGTCTGACTTGGTGGAGGAGCGAGTTGCTCTCTTGCGCTCTCCGCCGGACATAGCCAGGTACACCCGGCTCATCTGGTACAGTCCTGTGCCAGGCATCTAGTCTTCTCTTGAAGACTTGAACTTTTATCCCTGTAACGTTTCTGAGGTCCTTAGGAGACTGGTTAAAAAGTCTTGGCCCCCTAACGATCAAGATATTTTCCTACAGTATTGAGGAGGTCCCTTGTCAGGCCTCTAGTTTGGGAACACTACATATTCAGCCTTTCCTACTGTCCTGCGTTGTTTGGATGGTAGTTGGGTTTAGTTTGAGGTTTGGTACCACTCGCTGATTTTTCTATTTGCATCTTTGATAATTTCGTCCGTACGAAGGTCAAGCTGGTGGTCCCTGCCCCTAGGTCTGGCTTGGTGGAGGAGCGAGTTGCTCTCTTGCGCCCTCCGCCGCACATAGCCAGGTACACCCGGCTCATCTGGTACCGTCCTGTGCCAGGTATCTAGTCTTCTTTGAAGACTTCAACTTTGACCCTGTAACGTTTCTGAGGTCCTTAGGAGACTAGTTAAAAAGTCTTGGCCCCCTGACAACGAAGCTATTTTCCTTTAGTGTTGAGGAGGTCCCTTGTCAGGCCTTTAGTTTGGGAACACTACATATTCTGCCTTTCCTACTGTCCTGCGTTGTTTGGATGGTAGTTGGGTTTAGTTTGAGGTTTGGTACCACTCGCTGATTTTTTCTTTTTTGCATCTTTGATAATTTCGTCCGTAATATTGTCTTTGGCTACGCTGAGAGACACTGACTGAGGCGCATGGGTGGGTGACGGGAGGGGTCGGCGAATGTAAACACTACCAAATCGCGGTTAACTCCATGTCACGATCACGGATAAGTGCAGAATGGTAACAATTAGTAAGTCATGTTTATTCAATTGCGACAGTGAATCATGGATAACTGCATGAATAAAATTTGTGCCTCGTTTGCGTTTCCGTTCGTCGTTTCTCTCTTCACACGAAGGTCAAGCGGGTGGTCCCTGCCTCTAGGACTGGCTTGGTAGTAGGAGTGAGTTGCTCTTTTGCGCTCTCCACCGCACATAGTCAATATATATATATATTTACATACATAGGTAGATAGATAGATGGATAGGTAGATAGATAGATAGATAGATAGATAGACAGGCAGATAGATAGATAATAATTAGATGGATAGGTTAAAAATATCCGTTTTGACCACTCAATTTTGAACCTTATACCCTTAAACAATAGAGATTGAACAGGTGGAAATGAATGTATTCCTTTAACTATACGATGAAAAAGGACTTAGTAGATCTTATATGTATATATGTTATATATATATATAACACACAACTCAGAATGGTCCCCTGAGAAACTTATATGTTAAAACACAGACCGTGCATGGAACAAGGAACTCTTCTGGGAAAATTAAATCCACTATAGTCCGAATAAGTAATGGTAAATGACAAATACCATAGTTTTTTCTTTTTCATGATGCAAGCCCGACGTGGGCAACGAGTCTCTCGCAAAGAGGTCCCATAAATATACTGTAGCTTCCCTCACCAGCTATCTGCAAAGCAGACAGGATCCAGCTTTGGGACATGGATCTAGGGTTTAAAACAGCCTAGCCCTGCTACATTTAGAACCTCAATATAAGCAAAAGACTCGTTGCATTCACGTCGGATTGAATACATCAAAGAAAAAGGGGTAACTATTGTATTTTTAGACAAAAACACACACCTAAACCTCAACCGGGATATTGAGCGTCCACTTTTCAAGGCACATAACACGTCCGTTTAATATACACAAACTCAGAATGGTCCCCTGAGAAACTTATATGTTAAACACAGAGGGAAGCTATATTTATGGGACCTCTTTGTGGAGACTCGTTGCCCACGTCGGGCTTGCATCATGACAAAGAAAACTATGGTATTTGTCATTTACCATTACTTATTCGGACTATAGTGGATTTAATTTTCCCGAAGAGTTCCTTGTTCCATGCACACGGTCTGTGTTTAACATATATATATATATTATATATATATAATATAGATATATTAGTAATCGAGCATTTCATAATTCTTTATGGATCATATGTAGAATTCGGACCCCAGCCATTTTTAGTTAGCTTTATAAGGCTAACTAACGAAATATCAGACCAACTAACGAATCGTTAGTTACCTGTACGCCCTTGACGATTGGTTGGTTAGGTCATGATATTTTCGTTTAGTTAGCCTTATAAAGCTAACTAAAAAGGCTGGGGTCCCGAATTCTACATATGATCCTCTTTATTGCTGATAAAACTCAATCTTCGACATTTTTAAATGTATTTTGTGACAATACTGCTATTAGAAGTCGAATCTCAAGGCAGTGTTTAATTCGTGAATTGCACTGAAGAAAATTTACTTTAATAGTCCCAAAGCTGGTCTAAAATTACATTAAATATAATGCAGTAATGTTGAAGAGAGAAATTATTTAGAGTAAATCATGTTAAATCTATTTATTGAATTGTAGATGGTGCAATTATATGATTTATACCATAAATTCAATTTTTTATAAATACGCTTAGAAGACGATATTTATTGGGCATGCCAACAAAATATTTTTTGCACCAAAGTTTAAGATATTTCGAAGAGTCTATACCTTTTAAAATAATTTTGCATCATTATTTCAGGATACTTCAACAGTAAGATTTAATATGATCGTGAATGCAGGTTTTAATTATATTAAAAAATAATGCAGCAATTTCGCGGCAGGGCTGCGAGTAAAAGAGGAAAAGGAATAAGTTACCCCTAATTTACTTTCTATTTTGTTTTAAAAATCATATTAATGCTTTTTATTTATAGTTTAAGGATAAAATTGTGTACTATGGCGAAAATTTGTTTTTGTATTAAACTTAGTTTATCTTATTCGATTTTTTGTTTAAAAGATCGCCTACCAAATGTCAAATTGGCCTCGTGGTGATCCACCACGAGGCCAATTTGACCAGCAGAAGCTCAATAGAAAAACTATTGGCGTTGCATTTTTTTGAGACCTTGTTGGTCTACCCCTTTGATCCCATAAACATATTTGTTTATGTTTAATAGCTCTGTCTATTTGGTCGTATTTAAAGACCTTGTCGGTCTACCAGGAGCAGGTAAAGCCGGGTTTACACGGTGAGAGCTACTCGCGCGAGTAACTCTCACGTCTGGACATGAGAGTACTCTCAATGGATAGTCTCGTGAGAGTAGCTGTTGACACGCGTTGGTCACTCGCAGTGATAGTTGACATCGAAATGCCATCAAGGCAGGTTGTTGCTGCGGCAACCCGAGTGTTTTGTGAAATAATTAGACGCACAAGAAAAAAAAACGTAGAATATGGGTAAGAAAATGGATCGGTAGGAGAAAAGAAACAGGTGCTTCAAATTTACTTTTACAGGAACTCCGAGGGGAAGATGAAAGAAGCTTTAATAATTTTCTACTAGATAAAATTCAGTTTGACTTTTTACTAACGAATGTTACAACTGCAATTCAGAAACAAGATACATGCATGAGAAGAGCGCTGCCTGCCAAAATAAAATTGGAAATTACTTTGCTGTACATTGCAACAGGCGATTCATTTGTCAGCCAATTTAAACCATGATAATTTGCTGGTATATACGTCTTCTGTCCCAGCTCCACTTTTCTTACTTTTTATAACTTTTGTTGCCTCTTGTCTGTAAGTATTTCTAATATTTCGTATTTTATTACGAAATACTTTAATGTCCACATTTTCAAGTTTCATTACTTTCAGTATTTGTTGTTCCGCACTTGTCCTAGCATCTCTATTCCTATATAGCTCCTCTGTAGTATCCCACAAACATCTATGTTTTAAATATTCTTCTAAAAATAGAATAATTTGATCTGTGTTCCACTTATCGGACATTCTGCAAAAACAATTATAACAATAAATATAAACAGTATTCCAAACACAGTCCAAAAAACCACAGTCCACGTCTGAACTCGCATGACAGTAAACTGAAAAGTTGGAAGAAACCAACTTTGTTGAGAGTGGAAAATTACTAGCGCGAGAGTGGGCTGCGCTGGTAACTCTCAGCTAGCGTGGTAATTGACATGAAGCAAGTAGTGCGATAGTTACTCTCATGATAGTTACTCGCGCGAGTAGCTCTCACCGTGTAAACCCGGCTTAAGTAAAGCGGTGGTGGTGCTGTGGAGGTGGTTGGGTGGTTGTGTAATACTGCTTCACCACCAATCGTCTAAGTTTCGACGATTGGTTGTAGCCCTCATATCGGTGACGTGGTGTTGATGGGATGAGCTCCTAAAAGTCTATACTTAGACGATTAGTGGTGATGTGTTTTATGAGTGGTGGTTGTCCTCGTATATATCAGGTCATCCCATAAGTAATGTCGTTTTTTACGATAGATTAAGTTTAAACTAGTCCTACTCGGTTTAAGCATAAATTTTCCGAAGGTTATATCTAAGAGGAGATCTATCGTGTTTCGCTACATACTTTACAGACCTTGACCAGTGAAGACGTGTGTTTTGCTTTATGTGAACCCTTCATAAACATGGCGGTATCAGAAGAGCATATCAGGCATATAATGCTTTACGAGTTCAAAAAAGGGAATAGTGCTACTGAAGCAACGCGAAACATTCAGGACGTTTATGGCAACGATATTCTGCATGTAAGGAAATGTCAAAGATGGTTTCAAAAGTTTAGGAATAGTGACTGCTGTTTGACAGATGCAGCACGCTCTGGACGCCCTGCTGAGTTTGATGATGACCTGCTGTTAGCCTCACTTGAAGAAGACTGTTCAACAACTGTCGAAGAATTGGCCCAGAAACTCAATTCATCCCCGTCCACCATCCATCGACATTTCCAACAACTCGGGAAAGTGCCTAAGTTAGGAAAATGGGTGCCACATGAATTATCGGTCGACAATCTGAGGGTGCGGGTAAACATTAGCACAGCTCTTCATTCCCGTGAAGTCCAAGATCCGTTTTTGCACCGTTTAGTGACTGGTGATCAAAAGTGGATACTCTACCAGAATGTTAAGCGCCGTCGACAGTGGGTTTGTGCCGGAGAACCAGCGACACCACAGCCAAAACCAAATCTTCACCCTCGGAAGGTGTTGCTTAGTGTTTGGTGGGATAAAGGTGATGTAATACACTTTGAAACCTTACCACACAACCAAACAATCACCGCTCAAGTCTACTGTCAACAACTGGATCGATTGAACACTGCACTAAAAGAAAAGAGACCTTCTTTGGTTAATCGGAAAGGAATCGTGTTCCACCACGACAACGCACGTCCTCATACCGCTCGGATCACTTCTGCAAAAATTGAGGAGCTTGGGTGGGAAAAACTTTCACATCCTCCATATTCTCCAGACCTTGCGCCTTCAGATTATCATCTCAGGAGTCTGCAAAACTATCTTGACGAGAAACTATACTTCTTTAGATGACCTGCACACCAGTCTTTGTACGTTTTTTGCCTCAAAACCGCCTGAATTTTATAAACATGGCATTCAAAAGCTTGTAGGACGTTGGCAGAGTGTCATTGATTCCGATGGAAAATATATACTAGATTAAAAAGTTTCAGTTGAGTTTTTTTTGTCTTTCAAATTCCGATCTAATAAACGACATTACTTATGGGATGACCTGATATTTTGCTATTGGGGCTTTGCACGCATCTGTTTATATATATATATATATATATATATATATATATATATATATATATGTGTGTGTGTGTGTGTGTGTGTGTGTGTGATAATAGTGGCTTTATGGGCGTATAGTCGGGGAGTGTATGTGCGTTAGGGCGGATCGAAAATGAGGTTTTTAAACTTTTTTTCGAAATTCAAATATGGCTAGTGCGGAAAATATGTGGGTGCTATAGATAATGACTATGCATAAATATTAGTCCTGCGAAATTATATCTTCAGGTGCCACAAAGCCGTCGAAAAAAGTGAAATATAATGATTTTCTTATATTCTGCATTAGTACAATAACTGAAACTTACTTGTTATTATTATATATTAAGTGTCCCAATTACCAAAATAGTTACTGAATTACGCAGCTCTTAGTTTATTTAGATCAATGTTCTTTTGATTAATGATCTAAATAATCCAGAACTCACCACGAGGAGGTGGCTGCGTGTCGAGCTCCACCCATGCCCTCCCAACCACCCATCCTTGCGCATGTTTTTTTCTATTAACGTTTTATTTAAACTTTATATTCAGCTTTACTTTCGAATGATGGCATTTTTTTACGTGACTGAAGTGTTGATCTTATGAAGCCATCTCGCGCGTTCAATCCAAATACTTTTGATGATGCTTCAGTCACTAATTTTACCATTCTTTCTACTACTTGTGTATGACAAGGGAATTTCTCGAATGGAGGGGTACTCTTGTTTTCTATGAATTCTTCAATCTCATTTTCTGTCAGGTGTCTTGTCATAGGTGGTTCAGTGACAATGCATTTTTTCCAATTAATTAAATCAGTATAATCAGTAGCTTCAAATTGAATAACAGGTACTGTGAAACGCCTCACAACTTTTTCCTTGTTTGTTTGCCTTGCTTTCTTTATTCGCCTCCACGCTAATTCTCTTATGGCGCTGCGGTCATCATGAATCATTGATGCTAGAATATTTTCTGGATTTGCAAAAAATTCATTTCTTTGTATGACAGGGTTTACAATATCCTTTACTTCGTCATTCAGTGTTCTTGTTAGTTCAATAGTTTTGAAAACATGTTTTGAGCCATTGACAAAAGACGTACTTTGCTTAATAGAAAACCACATTGGGATGTAGACCTTCATTATAAAAGAAGCAATGTTCATGAGGTTCTCAGATGGACTTACAGTTGAAACGTATAGACGAAGCAAACGATTTGCTGTAGTCAGCCATCGTGAATGTGCCATTTTGCCTGGACTACGATGAGCAAGATCTGGAGAGCAATATCCCTTTGTTATGGCCTGATGAATATCAATTAGATATTTTTGGTCGGTGCTAAGATCGTCACAGTCTACAGTTGGTTCCTCAGCATCAATCCTTTCAAACTCGACAATAGGAAGACTCTCACAGTTCTCTAATTCCCTGCCAATAGGACCGGTGAATCCGCGGGGGCCAGATGTTTTTCCATCCAGCTTTGCAACTAAATGGCGTAATGGCAATTCATTGGCATGGAGCTGGCACACTAAATGTTGAACTGGCTTCTTCAGCTTCAATTCTATAAGCCTTATAACGCCTCCCTTTTCTCCAGTGTTGACTGCTGCACCATCGCATCCAATGGCAACAAGGTTTTCCAGGTTCATGTCATTATTTCCAATATACTCAAACATTCCTTTACATATTTCTTCAGCTGATCCAGAATTCACAGAATAATGGCCCAAATAATCTGAACCAGGTTCTCTCACTAAAGTGATATGTTCTTCTGTTACCTTCTTCTGATATACTTTGGACGCTTTTTTTTCTTGGAAGAGTGTAGAATCTTTTCGACCATCAAAATAGATTCCTCTGATTGGGACCTGATTTTGATCTTTCATAATTTCTGATCTCTTCTTTTGTCTTTCTCTTCTGATTTTACTCCTATCCACTACTTCAGATGTATTGTCAATAGAAACTTCTCCAATATCTTGCAATACTGCACTAACAATGAATGCTGCAGCTCGATCTGAAACTGCAGTCCTGTCACAAGCAGTAGCCACTGAAGGTAGATTTGTAGTTTTCCTTTTCTTGAATAATTGTTCTTCAGGTTGTTCGAGCTTTCTCTTCGAGCTAACTGGCTCTGGAAATGTATCGTCTGATATTTCGCCAGATTCACTCTCACTATTTGATGTCGATGATGATAATTCAACATTTGTATCCTGCAATTTCTCCTGTGAAGATTCTTTGGTGAGCCTCACAGCTTCTTTTTGCTTTCTTAGCAACGTAGATGCTTTTTTCTTTGAGAGTGTAATATCTACTCTATCAATAAACAGTTTTCTTTCACTCCTTTGATCTAAGAGGAACGTCACTTCTTCCTTTGGAACCGTTTTTTCTTTGGGACAAGAACATTGTGTTAGTACTTTGCACTTGCACGCTGCAATGTCAAAAAGTTTCGTGTGTGCTTCTTTTTTGAACATATCAATCTTTGCTTTGTAAGCTTCAGAATTTTTTCTGCTTTGGTATGGCTTCATAATGACACGATACTTTTCGTGGTAGCTTCTGAACATTGTTTCAATTCGCCTGTCTGACAGAATTGGGACGGAAGCACTTTCCCAAATTGTTTTCAATTTATCAACAACTTGTTCTAATATTTGAGATATTGAAGGATCTTTATTAGTATTCTGTTTCAAATCGTTTCTTACAAACAAGTAATATTTAAAAACTCCTTCGTATGTAGGAAGATTCCTGTGCCACAAATCTTCCCCCATACCAAACATGGGGCACTCAGTTGAGGCCCTGGTTGATTTTGCACAAACTCGAGACATTTTGAAAGTATACAAATCTGAAAAAGAAAGAGCTAATATCAATTATACGTTAATTTCAGTTAATAGTACATGGCAAACTTAGGGCAACACAATACAGAAATGCAAAATATATAAGAAATATAGTTTAGACTATCTGAGTAACGCCAACAACAGAACACCCACCTGCTACGAGAGCGACAGCTACACTGAACCGAGGTACTCACGTGACAGCTGAGTGAGCTGACTATAGAAAACTGTTTTTAGAGAATAGAAACTTTTTTTAAAGGTTGACTGAGCTATTTTTATACAAGTGTGAATAAATTCTTGTCTATTGTGCATCGTGGACTCTTCTGTAATTATTGGTTAAAATCTGCTTTTTTCAATTTTTTTCAATATTGAAGGTCATTGCGGCACCTGAAGATATTAATGTTATGATTTTAAATTTATACCAGCTTATTTCCTCACTACTCCACACATTTTCCACACTAGCCAATTTGAAAATTCGAAAAATGAGTTTTTCACTCCGCCCTAATGTGCGTTTGTGTGCACTTTTAATTCGGTCGAAGGTTATTAATATATACAGGCCATTTATGCCTTCTAAGCCAACTGGCTGATTAGAACCTTATAAGACAGCGGGCGCTCGGATGAACTCTCATTATGCGTCTGGCTGGAGCCAGGCGAACACCCCTCTCTCCTTCTTAGGTTAAGGCTTAGGTTAGGTTTTCCTTTGGGGGGTGAGAACATCCCACCTTCTCCCCCAAAGACCCTCCTCCTTCTCCTTTCTCTCCCTCTCTTAGGTTAAGGTTACCCCTTTGGGGGGAGGTCATCCTCCCTTCATTGCAGCTTGGGGGGCAACCCCTCCCGCTTGCTGCATAACCCCCATTTTCAGCATTGGTGTGTTGCCAGCCCTTCCCCCTTTGTTGCATAACATCTTGCAACATTACCCCTTCCACTTTGCAACACTGATCAACATTTGCAATTGCATTGCACTCTAACGTTTTGCGGGCATACTACTTGCCTAAACACTGCGTTTGAAAGATTGGAAGTCATAGACAGGGGAAAAGATGGATTGAGGAAGATTGTTCCAGAGTTCAACAGTTGATTAGATGAAAGATTGAAAGTACTGATTAACCCTTGCGTTAGAGAGTTGGACAGAAAAGATATAATAAAGTGTCGAACGGCTGGTGCTGCGTGCTCTCCTTAAAGGAGGAGGCATGCAGTTAGAGAGTTCGGAAGAGTAGTGTCCGTTATAATCGCGACAGTAAAGAGAGAGTGAGGCAACATTGCGGCGAAGAAAGAGGGATTGAAGACAGCGATTAAGAGGCGGGGAAGTGATGAGACAAAAGCTACCCGGTCAAGTACGGCTGTATGGGTTGAGCTACCCCATACATGTGAAGCGTACTCGATACCGGGGAGGACAAGACCCCTGTACAGAGATAGCAACTGAGCGGGAATGAAGAAATCCGGGAGGCGGTTCAGCACACCTAACTTCTTTGAAGCTGTTTTGGAAAGAGAGAATATGTGATCTTTCCAGGAAAGATGACGAGAAAAAGAAACGCCAAGAATGTTAAGAGAAGAAGGATTGAGTTATTTACTTGTGCTGTTGGTGAAGGTAAGGGAATAGTCGTCTGGAAGATTGTGGTGAGTAGACAGATGGAAGAACTGAGTTTTTGAGGCATTGAAAGCCAAAAGGTTTTCTCTGCCCCAATCAGAAATAGCAGGAAGATCAGAGATCAGGTGATCCACAAACGCCCCACGCGAATCATGGAGTGACTATTGAGAGGGGCGCTTTGGGAAGCGGATGAAATGAGGAGTGGAATCATCGGCATTGGAGTCAGAGGGAGGAGGAGATGAAGGAACAGCACCGGAAACGTCCAGGGTTGTGTTGTAAGTAAAAGTTTGAGCGAAGAGTTCTTTTTCAAGAGAATAGACAGCAACTGAGCCATCGGAATGGAAAAGAGGAGGGAAAGAAGAGGAAGTAAAGTGTTGAAGAGTTTCTTAGCTAGATGCCAGAAAAAGCGAGAGGAATTAGAATTCGATAGGCTTTCATATTTTTGTCAGATAAAGGAATTTTTGACGAATCGAAGAACATATTTTGCACGATTCCGGGCAGAAATATAAGCTGAGTGAGAGTCAGGAGTTGGATGTCGACGGTACCTTCTGAAAGCCTCCTCTCTGTTGCGGATAGCATTAGAACAAGTAAAGTTAAACCAAGGTTTTTTGCATTAGTAGTAGGAATAGAATATAGAATGTACGCCTCCATGCCCGAGAGAATCAGCTCTGTGATGCGCTCAGCACATTCGGAAGGGCCCTGGCCACGGAAGCAATAATCACTCCATGGGAAATAACAGAAATACTGCCTAAGGGCCTCTCAATCAGCGGCGCCAAAGTGCTAAAGACGCATCCTCTTGGGAGGATCCAAAGGCCGAATTGGAGCTATAGGACAGGAAACAGATATAAGATTGTAGTTGGAGGAGCCCAACGGGGAAAACAGTTTGACAGAGTAAGAAGAAGAATGAGAGGTAAGAAATAAATCCAGAATGTTGGGCTTATCTCCAAGGCGATTGTGGGTACAAGTAGGGAGCTGTTCAATCTGCTCTAGGTCATTTGGGATAGAAAATTTGTAAGCTAGTTCACCAGGGATGTTAGTGAAATGGAAGGAAAGCCAATGGTATGGTGAACATTGAAATCTCCAAAAATCTAAAAAAATGAAGATTTCAGCAAAGGGAGAGCGAGAAAGAATGAATTCCACTTTGGGGGTGAGGTAGTCAAAGAATTTTGGATAGTCAGTAGAATTAGGAGAAAGGTAAACAGCACAAATGTATTTAGTCTGCGAACGGCATACAAGTCGTAGCCAGAGTGTATGGAATTCGGAAGATTTGAGTGTGGGAATTCGAGAACAAGTTAGGTCATTGTGTACATATACTGAACATCCATATTTCGAGCGAAATTGAAGATAGAGAAAGTAAGAGGGTACAGAAAAGGGGTTGCTGTCAGTTGTCCCAGGCACCTGAGTTTCAGTGAGGGAAAGAGGACGAGGTTTAGAGGAGAGTTGGTGTTCAACATATTGAAAATTTGTAAAAAAGCCACGAATGTTGCAGAATCTAATGAAAAGTGAATCAGACAGAGGTCCAGAACATCTCCACACACACGCACACACACACACATACACACATATATATATATATACATATATATATAGATATATATATTATATATATATACACATTTTAACTGCAAACAACACACAGTATAATTAATGTAAAGAACGACGCTTGTGTAGAAGAACGTTCCGCACAAGATGAGGAGGGAGAACGAACAAATGAAAAATGAGGTAACCACCCGGGAATCGAACCCGGGATCTTCCGATTGCCGGTCAGATATGCTATCCACTTTACATTAATTATACTGTGTGTTGTTTGCAGTTAAACTGTATATATATGTACAGCATGCGAAGGTGCCCCCTCAGGACATTGGTTTCTGCTCGTATGTAGGAGAATTACGACTTCTGATTAATCGAGGCCCATGGTGTAGTGGATAGCATATCTGACCGGCAATTGTAAGATCTCGGGTTCGATTCCCGGGTGGTTACCTCATTTTTCATTTGTTCGTTCTCCCTCCTCATCTTGTGCGGAACGTTCTTCTACACAAGCGTCGTTCTTTACATTAATTATACTGTGTGTTGTTTGCAGTTAAAATGTATATATATGTACGGTATGCGAAGGTGCCCCCTCAGGGCATTGGTTTCTGCTCGTATGTAGGAGAATTACGACTTCTGATTAATCGAGGCCCATGGTGTAGTGGATAGCATATCTGACCGGCACTCGGAAGATCCCGGGTTCGATTCCCAGGTGGTTACCTCATTTTTCATTTGTTCGTTCTCCCTCCTCATCTTGTGCGGAACGTTCTTCTACACAAGCGTCGTTCTTTACATATATATATATATATTATGGAATTGAACTCAGAATGGTCCCCTGAGATCTTTTATGTTACACACAGACGTGCGAGGAACAATGAACTCTTCTGGGAAAATTAAATCCACTATAGTCCGAATAAGTAATGGTAAATGACAAACACTATAGTTTTTTTCTTTTTCATGATGTTAGTCCAACGTGGGCAACGGGTCACTCGAAAGGAGGCCCCAAAAATATAGCTTCCCTCACCAGCTATCTGCCAAACAGATCGGATCCAGCTTTGGGACAGGATCTAGGGATACAGCTACACCCCTGTACCCCTAGATCCTGTCCCAAAGCTGGATCATATCTGCTTTGCAGATAGCTGGTGAGGGAAGCTATATTTTTGGGGCCTCTTTGCGAGTGACCCGTTGCCCACGTCGGACTAACATCAAGAAAAAGAAAAAATTATATAGCCTAGAGTCCAGGGGTCCCAAAAGTGGTCAATATCGACCCCCTGGCGTCGATGGGACTGTGCGGGGGGTAAATAAAAATCTATGGGTGGATAGGGGGTCGATAAAGTTCTAGGAGTCTAGTCTTAAGTTCTAGGCTTAACATCGATGAGCGCGGTGACTTCAGGCTCAAACTCTTAAACCTACAGCCTAATGTTTACGTCCTTGTTAATGCCCATCAGGCCCATCCATCTCATTAGAGAAGATTTAATTGTAAAGTTATTTAGCAGTTATTAATTTTCACTTAATTACTAATAATGGTAATTGTATAACTATAATGATTAATAAATATTGATTATATTTTGATGTTTCTTGACTTCATTTCATGCAAAATTATTTTAAATTTTGCGAATTTGGGTTAGGGGTTGATGATAACTTCATAGGCTCATCAAGGGGTCGACAAGCTCAGAAGTTTGGGAACCGCTGGTCTAGACAATCTGTGAGAAAATTAAGCCTAACCCACCACAAATTGCAACAGAATTTTTTTCTTCACAGTGCATTTCAGAAAGGTTCATAGAACAACATGCTAAAAATGCACCAGAATCTATCTTGGGGAAATGTACCTAATTTTCATAAATCTAATATAGCTGCCACAATACTCCGCGGGAGCTAATTTTTGCCAAGTAACAGCTTCTATGCTCTAGATAACAATTTGGTGTAATTATATAAGTCTGCAATAAAGTTTTTGGTGATGGAAAATCCAGATTGGTAACCCTATATTTTTACACTCTGGTAAACTCTGTTTTGTAATGTATGATACCATATTAATGTTAAGCAAGGGCAATGAACTATCAGTATTTAAAAAAAAAAGTATATATTTACACAAAAAATAAAGATTGTACTTATGATCAGCAAGTAAAAATGTATTATAAAAATTAATTTGGCAATGATTTTTGAGTGGGTGTAAAAACTGATATTTACCCACATTTTCAGTTATAACAACATTTGCACATTTTGATTATATTTATAGTTACTGTACATTTAACATCTGATAAAAAATACAAGGCACATGTGCTCCCCATGGATATATGCATATTAATATAATATAATATAATATATATATATATATATTATATATATATATATACAGGGCCGGATCTAGAAGTTGCGAGGCCCTAGGCAGATCTAGAAATTGCGAGGCCCTAGGCCTATATATATGAAAATATGGACTTAATTATCGGTACTATACCAGCAATATTAGAATCCCGCAGAGACAGAACTATGCCAGCACTTAAAAATTAAACCAAACCAAAATAATCACGCATGGAAATTGTATAAGAAATATAAATAAACCATACAAATAAGTATAAATTATAATATAAATCAAGATTTGTATCGAAAATATAAGACAATGATTTCTAAGATTTATATAATATTATAGGTAATGACTTTCCATAGTATACAAACGTTTTTCATATGTGATGTATAAGAGATGTTGACATTTCATTTTTTATAATAGTGAGCGATCGACTTATCAGGCTAAATATTAATGCTTTAATATTTGGTTCAGATGCTCCTTGAATATTACAGCAATGCTTTTCTACTTTTCTTCGAGCTAAACTCTTCAATTAATTGAGAATAATCTAATGAATTTGTTATATCGTTTTCTATTGATAACATAGCTAATGATTGCAATCTCGCTTGAGACATGGTGGAACGCAAATATGTTTTAATAAGTTTGAGACGCGAGAAACTTCTTTCAGCCGAAGCAACAGTAACTGGGATGGTTAATACTATTCGAAGTGCAACATAAACATTAGGATAAATCTCACTTAGTTGTTTTTGCACTATATAAAGAAGGGCATTTCCGAGATCTGTTTTCTCAGGTATAAACCTGCAAAGTACTTTAAGTTCTTCATAGAGTTCTAAATCATTAATATCACTTGAACAGAACGCGCAAAACGGCTTGAGCGAGGGCCCCTTTGGCGCGAGGCCCTAGGCGATCGCCTAGTTCGCCTATAGCTAAATCCGGGCCTGTATATATGTATACTAATATAATTCTTGTAATGTTATTTCCATTAGTTTTTATTGTTTCTCAGTTTTTTTAATAAAAAATATGTTAAAATTTTTATTCAATTCAAAAATAAAATAGGGAGTTCCTCATTTTGAGAAGAGCTTCAAATCAGTAATGACAATTTTACAACTATTACTTTTACAATGACATTGTAACACAAAATTAGGTTAGATTTTTCAGGTTGCAATGTGATGCTATAGTTTGCATGCTGCAAAAATCCAGAATCCAAATCCAGATCCAGATTGATTAGACAATTTTGTGAATCCAATTCAAGTGCCAACAAAGCCCTATTGATCTTATTATATCACATAACTGTTTCTAAATAAGAGTTTTGTTTTGTTCATGTTTTGCTAATGTTTTATAGATGTGAGAAAGCCATGTCATGCTAATAATATTTTTCTTATTGTTTCAGGTACACTACGCATGATGTATAAATGTCTATTTTGTGAAACTTCACTGGACGATGGGCGAGCAGTTGTCACACTGGGATTCAAAGGATGTCAAGGAATAGCAGAGTCTCGCCAAGCACGAGGCATCAGCTTCATCACAGCTCCTAGACAGGTGTGCATACTGAATGCCGTCATAGGCATTGTAACAAAAGAAGAATCGAACATTGCTCAAAGAGATCACATGATGCATTGTCTGAAAGTGACGAGGCTCAGGTATCACTCAGCTCAGAAGAACGTCCTTTCAACTTCAAGGAAACCTGTTTGTTTTGCGGACACATCGACACCTTTGATGATAAGCATCAGAGAGGACACAAGTTGGTACCTGTGAGAACATTTGATTTTCAGAAAACTATTACACAGCAATGCCAAAGTAGGAATGATAAATGGTCAAAAAAAGTGATGGCTAATATGAAAAGTGTACATGATCTGCCAGCTGCAGATGCAGTGTATCATCAGATATGCAACATTAACTTTCGGACAAAAAAAGGTATTCCACGTGAGTTTCTGTTTTTGGATGACCAACCTGTGACTAAAAAGCGTGGAAGACAAAGGGATACATCCCAGGAAGCGGCCTTCCTGTAAGTCATGGCTGACCTGGAACAAAATGATGATGAGCAGACCACCATCAATGACCTCATCGACAACATGCAGTTCTATTTACGTGACTCAGACAGCAAACTATGGTATTACGTACATGAAAAAGAAGATAAAGGACTATTATGGTAACAACATAATAATAACAGAGATTAATAGAAAGTCTAATGTCGTGACATTCACCAGTACAGCTTCTGAAATTCTACACGATTTCCATCAGCAGATTTTCCATATCAAATCCATCACACAGTCCAAAGATACTTATCCAACATCTGAAGATATGTGTGCTGAAAAGGCAACTGCCTTTCTCCCAGAGTCCCTCAGCACTTTTTTGCATATCCTATTTCCTCATTAGAAATCTGATGTTAAAGTGGCTTCACTGGGGTAAGCAATCATTCAGGCAACACGTCAAAGAGTTATCTTATGTCCATTAGAGCTAGGACTTGCCGTACAACTTCATCATCATTTTGCATCAAGATTCCTCATAGACAATGTTCCCTCTAAGGTGTGCGCGTGTGCGCGCGCACACGCGTTGTGAAACCCGCGCACACAGCAAAATAAAATGCGCACAGGCTCAAGCGTATCATGAGTCATGACAGTAAATGAAGTAATTTCAAAAATTTCAGTTTAATGAATTCTATAAAGAACAAATTAAGAAACTGCTTGAAAGAAAATCATTTGGACATGCTCATGCGAATTAAAAGTTACCCGAATGATGTAAATGCTAAAAATTGTTTTGAGAAATAATAACTAAAATAGTCATTTTCAATTAATGTTATTTTTATTTTATTTCTTTATTTTGTTGAATTTTATTTTACTATTTGTTATTTTATTCATATTTTTAGAATGGATAAAATGTTTTCTTTTTTAAGAATATATAATATTGCAAACAGTTTTTTAATATCCATTTAATAGCACCGTAATGATCAAGCTATCACCTTACGGAAAAAATATTTATTAAGTATTTAATATTTATATATATTTAATTTTGAAGATAATAGCGCTCAGAAAAGTTTGCACAATTTTTCACCATGAATCTAAATGGCTGCACAACGAAAATTTCTTGCGCACACGGACTAAAAAGAATTAGAGGGAACATTGCTCATAGACTCTTTGAATGGACATGGATTCTGTTGTTCCTATTCAGAGATTCAACACTTTGAGTGAAGTGCCGCAGTCAGTCAAAGCTTCTTTGTCAGTGCGTCCTAAGAGGCCTGGATGGTCAGGTCTAATGCAAATGGTACAGAAAGGCAGCCACCCAGGACAGTCATCGGTGCTGTACCTCCCCATGATTGATATGAACCCCAGTGACTTCAGCTGTATTTATTCCACCTTGAAGTTTGTGTCTTCCCATGCTAAGAAGTACAACGTTACACCCATTGTAACCTTTGACCAGCCACTCTGGTGGAAGGCACTTCAGATAACAGAAAGTGAGTCAGAAGAGAGTGAATTTTGCTGCATTGTACTACGGCTTGGTGGTTTCCACACATAAATGAGTTTCGTAGGAAGTATTGGACACATAATGGCAGGGTCAGGCCTTCATGATGTACTAGCGCAAATCTATGCCAGCAATGCTGTAAGCCATATGCTCGCTGGGAAAGCTTTGGAGCGACCTGTACGTGGGCACTTTCTGGTTGATGCAACACTTAATGCCATACTGGTCTCTAGAGCATTCAATGTTGATTTTCCTTTCAATGCTCAGTCCCAGGAGCAAGAACAAGATAATGGAGATGATCAAACCATTTTCATTGAGCAAACACACTCAATAAACCAAGATGATGCAGTTGATACAAAGACACTCCTAGAAAAACAGAAAATCTTGGAAAAACTTGGTCAGGTTTGTAATGAGGTACTGAGGGTGTCATTCCAATCAGTGATCTCAATACATTACTTGAAATTAAACAATTCAATGATCACCTATTAGCAGTGAAGGATTCTCTGAGAACATCACGTAATACAAACTTATGGCTATAATACATGGAGTTGATTGGTATATTGAGAAAGTTCCTAAAAGCAGAAAGGACAGGCCATTGGCAATTACATTTGGAAGCCATACATGACAGGCTGCCTTATTTGGCAGCATCAGGCCACAACTTGTATATCAAATCAGTGTATGTGTGCCTCCAGAATATGATGAAGCTCCAGGAACAACATCCAGAGGTATACAATCATTTCCTACAAGGGAATCATGTAGTGCGCCGATGCAATCGCTTCTGGGCTGAAATTTCTCTTGATCTAGCTATCGAGCAAATACTTATGAGGTCATTGAAGACAACTGGTGGGTTGACAAGAGGAAGAGATATGACAGAGGTCCAGTGTCTTATATGGCTGATGTCACGCCCCACCTGCCTGGAGATAAACAACTCCATGCAGGAATACTCCTCTGTGCCATACAGTACGAGCGACCAGCACAAGGAGGCAACACCAGCAAGGCAGGAGAGAGATCTAAAGCAGGGCTTCTCAAACTTTTTTCACTTACGACCCCTTTGGATCAGACAAATTTTTTCGCGACCCTTCACTCAATGTCATAAAAGCAATAGGTACTAACACTGTATATTTATGAAAAAAATAATATTTTCAAATGTTCCTGCGACCCCAATAATATTTACGCGACCCCTAGTTTGAGAAGCGTGGATCTAAAGGACACTCAACACCTTATGCAATTTCTCACCCAAAGAAGCCCATTCAGCGATGACGTTTCTTTATATAACATTGCAACTGGAGTAACAGTTGGTGGCAGTGTGAACAAAAACTGTTGGAGCTATGATAGTGGAGTCTATGGTTGACAAGAATGTGATGGATCATTCTTTCAGGAAAAAAAGATCAGCTAGTGATAATGGATTCCAATAATGCCATGAAGATAAGTGGTGAAACAGTCCATATTGATCCACATCTACTCTTCCAGAGACTGGTCACAGGTGGCACACGTAATGAACAACTGGAAGATATATTCAAGTATGAGCTGTCCAGCTATCCATCTGCTTTGTTTGACATGAGAAATGTGATGAAGGCTGCCAGTAAACCAGCACTAGCAGATGCTATATGGGCACTTATGCCTCGTGAAAATCCAGGCCCTACTGGAGATGATTGGAAGTATGTTCTGGATGGTGGTGCACTGTTGTATCGTATTCCATAGTAGAAAGGAAGTACGTATGACAACATTTGCAAAGAGGTATGTAGACTATGTGACCCGACGATATGGAAAGGCTACTATAGTTTTTGATGGCTATGAGGATGGGCCATCCACGAAAGACAGCACACATTTGAGAAGAACAGGAGGACAAACTACAGAAGTGCACTTCACTGGCCCAATGGTCATGAACATGAAGAAAGAGACCTTCCTTTCAAACAAAAGGAACAAACAAAATTTCATCAATATGCTAATCAACAAAATGGAACAAAATGGGTGCAAAACAAAACAAGCCAGAGGTGATGCTGATGTACTTATAGTCAAAACCACTATTGAAAGTGCATCAACTTCCAGTACTGTGCTTGTTGGGGATGATACAAATCTTCTGATTCTTCTGTGCTACCATGCACACTCTGATGAATGTGAAATTTACTTCTGCCCTGAAGGAAAGATGGGTACAAAGACACTGCCAAGATGCTGGAACATCAAACTCACAAGGCAGGTTCTAGATGGACATGTATGTGAAAACATTTTGTTTGCCCATGTACTATTAGGATGTGACACAACATCAAGAGTGTACGGCATTGGCAAAGGGGAAGCCCTAAAGCAGCTTAGAACCAGTGCATATTTCAATGTTCAAGCTGAGGTATTCAACAACAAACTGGCTACAGCTGAGGAGATCGCAACTGCTGGGGAAAATGCACTGGTGACCATGTACAGAGGAAGTAAAAGGGGTGAAGGGCTGGACCAATTACAGCTACAAAAGTTCGGTTAGAAGGTTGGTTCCAGCACTTGTTATGTCCAATCTCAGACACTACCTCCCACATCTACAGCTGCTCGCTACCACAGCTTCAGAGTCTATCACCAAGTGCAGACGTGGAGAGGGTATGACCTACCACCTGGTGACTGGGGTTGAAAAATTTCTGCTTCAAGGCTCATTCCTATAATGACAGGCAAAGACATAGCTCCAACAGATTTACTGGAAGTAATCAGATGCAGTTGCAAAACAGGTTGTTCGACGATGAGGTGCTCCTGTCGCAAAGCAGATTTTGATTGTTCCCCTGCATGTGGAGAATGCCGTGGTGTGTGTGCCAACATATTCAGTGAAGAACACTGAATTGTTATTCATATCGCTTCTTTGTGTATATATACTTGTCCTGTTACTGGCCAGTAATGGTAAGCATTATTCCATTGTGGTTCATTGAGTTTTATTGTATTGCAATGCACAGGCCTTGTGGCAGCTATATTAGATTTATATATATGCAAATTAATATGATGTCCAATAAATTTGTGACTTTTCCTAAAAGATCTTCCAGCCCTGAAAAACATTCCAGGTTTTTAAACCGCTACAAAAGCTTAGATACAGCTCAATTATAACAAAATAGGTTTTGTCGTCGTATTTGGTGGTCATATTGGATTTATGCAAATTAGGCATATTTCCCCAAGGTAGATTCGAGTGCATTTTTAATATGTTGTTCTCTGAGTTTCTCTAAAAGATATTGTGAAGAAAAAAATTCTGTTGCAATTTGTGGTAGGTCAAACCATATTTTGACTAGACTAATAGTGTTTGTCATTTACCATTACTTATTCGGACTATAGTGGATTTAATTTTCCCAGAAGAGTTCCTTGTTCCATGCACGGTCTGTGTGTATCATATATCATATACACACACACACACAAACTCAGAATGGTCCCTCGAGAAAGTTATATGTTAAACACAGACCGTACATGGAACAAGGAACTCTTCTGAGAAATTATACCCACTATAGTTCGAGTAAGTAATGATAAATGACAAATACTATAGTTTTTTTCTTTTTCATGATGGAAAGCCCAACGTGGGCACAGGATTACTCGCAAAGAGGCCCAAAATATAGCTTCCCTCACCAGCTATCTGCAAAACAGAGAGGATCCAGCTTTGGGACAGGATCTAGGGTTTACAGCTTATACCTAGCCTACTACATTCAGAACTTCAATATACGCAAGAAACTCGGTGCATTCACGTCAGATTGAATACATCAAAGAAAAAGGGGTAACTATTGTATTTTTAGCCAAAAAACAAAACTTAAACCTCAACTGGGACATTGAGCGTCCACTTTTCAAGGCACATAACACGTCCGTTTAATATACACAAACTCAGAATGGTCCCATGAGAAACTTATATGTTAAACACAGACGTGCATGAAAAAGAAAAACTATAGTATTTGTAATTTATCATTACTTATTCGAACTATAGTGGATGTAATTTCCCAGAAGAGTTTTTTGTTCCATGCACGGTCTGTGTTTAACATATATATTTTTTATCTATAACATTGGTTGGAAACAATTCATTTAATCTTGTGCTAAAAATCGATAGTTTTTCCTTATAAATTTGTGTGCCCCTAAAACAATCCTTTAATTTTGTTTCTCCGTTTATTGTATATATATATATATATATATATTATATATATATATATATTATTATTTTTTTATTTTTTATTTTTTTTCTGTAACCTATATAGGCTGTAACTCTTTATGTACTTCAGTGCTCCTGAGGATGTCATTAGACGAAAGCGCTTGAGCACCATTCTGTGTTTCCTTTCCTTCGTGGTTTTATTCATCATATATATATATATATATATATATACCACGAAAGAAAAATAAAACACAAAATAGTGCGCAAGCTCTTTCGTCTAATGGCATCCTCAGAAACATTAGACGAAAGCGCTTGAGCACTATTTCGTGTTTTCTTTTTCGTTCGTGGTCATTTTCATCATAAATATTACTCACGTGTTACTTTCGTTAAATAATTTTCATATATGTAGTGGTATAGTGGTTAGCGTGCTGACTACAAATCCACAGGGCCGGCGA
This sequence comes from Bathynomus jamesi, assembly GCA_023014485.1. Taxonomy (NCBI): domain Eukaryota; kingdom Metazoa; phylum Arthropoda; class Malacostraca; order Isopoda; family Cirolanidae; genus Bathynomus; species Bathynomus jamesi. Next base: position 94,530 of record JAJOZX010012291.1, read on the forward strand.
GAGCTGCCACGGGCCCCGGGGAAGGATTGGTATATGGTCCCCCCCTGTTTCCTCAGTATTTTATTATGAATGTTTTTTGTGTACATAACAAACAAACTGATTATATGTCCAAGTCACTATTCAAAACTTACAGTTTGATAATCTCTATAAAATGTATGTTTATTAAATATATTTCCTCTCTGTTATTTAATCAATTGCTTTATTAATATTTTTAGATTTTATTACCCCCTCTTTCCGGGCCCCCTAAAGGTCCGGGCCCCGAAGATTTAACCTGGCTTCCCCGCCCTCTCGGCGGCCATGCGAATCCATCGGCGTGAAATTAAGGGGGTTCTGTGACAAAATTTGAAAGAAGCGTTTTTGTTTTTTTACCGTATACAATAATTAGTTTTCCAAATTTTACCCACGTTTGAATTTTAACTCGAAAAACTTGAAGTCAAATAAGTCTATCTTCATGCTTCCTCAGATTTTACACACACTCTGATATGTAGTATTTCAAACAAGCCATTAATTAAATTTTTTTTTATTAAAGAAGGCGAAAATAAGTGTTTAAGTGATACGATTCTTGCGTTTAAGTCCTAATTTAATTTAACAATGAAAGGACAATATTTATTGCAAGAGATCAAACTCACTGTTTAAATATTTGTTTACATCCAGATTGCAAAAGCGTTTACCATGCTTAAAATTAACATTAACAAATGTATGTTAATTTCTCATTTTCTGCAAAAAGGCAATAGGGTTGTTTTCATTGTTAACTGTCATTTTAAGTTTGCTTATGCAAACGCTCCCTGCCCCTGAGTAGCACTTTAAAGTTTTGTATGTTTTTAATGTAGCTATCGCTTTTTAACTTTTGCCTTAATGATGCTATTTCTGTTACTTCAACTACCACCATACTACTATAGTGTAATAAAACTTTTAATGTTTTATATGCGTAAATATACCCTTGTAACTTTGGTTTCACTCTCGCCCGAATTGTTCATTCTGACGAAGGTCAAGCTTATTGTCCCACCTTAGACCCACAGCTTAACGTGGAATCCGAACTAAGACCCACTACGAGTGGTAAGAAATTACAAAATTCTCTCCGGGACTCGATCTCACGACCTTCCGATCAGCATCCCAAGTAGTATAGGCGCAAAAGGAGAGAGTGCAAAGCAATTGCAAATGTTGCAAATGAAATGTTGCGTAATGTTATGCAACAAGGGGAGGGGGATGTTGCAATACGTTATGCAACAAAGATGGGAGGGGAAATATTGCAAGATGTTATGCAACAAAAGTGGAGAGGGGAATGTCGCAAGATGGTATGCAACAAAGGGGGAAAGGGGAATGTTGCAAGATGGTATGCAAGAAAAGGGGAGGAGAAAATGTTGCAAGAGCAACAAGGGGTTATGCAATTTGGAGGCGGAATTATCTCCCAAGAGAAAGAGAGAGGAGAAGGAGAGAGAGAGGAGGAGAGGTGTTCGCCTGGCAGGAGCCAAGCGCATATTAAGACTTCAGCCGAGCGGCCGTTGTCTTAATATGTTCCTAATCAGCCAGCTGGCTTAATCAGCCAGTTGGCTTATCTGGCTGAGTTGCCAGATTGCGCTATTTATTTAATTAAAGCATATATTCTGGCATAATCAGCCAGTTGGCTTAGAAGGCTGAGTTGCCAGTTTGCACTACTTATTTAATTAAAGCATATATTCTAGCTTAATCCGCCAGTTGGCTTAAAAGGCGTAAATGGCTTGTTCAGGTGTACAGGTTGAGTTGCCAGATAGCGCTATTTATTTAATTAATGCATATATTCTTTACAGTTGGTTTAGAAACCCGTTTTAGAAGCCAGCCAATTGATATAATTAAATGCGTTGTACAACCAAAATAATTAAATAAAACACCATTACATCATTCTGTTTATTTAGACGAATTAATGGAATCAGAAATATATAGAAAATAAATATAATGGAATATATATGATCAAAAATAACAGGAGCATAAGAAATACGAACGATGAATATATAATAAATATACAATGGAATATATATGATAAAAAAAAATAATAGCATAAGAAATACGAACGAGAAATATATAATCAAAAATATACAAAACGTTGTATTATAACCTCAATATATAGTACAGGAAAATATATATATATATATATATATATAGTTATATTAAATAATTAAATATATTGAAAACAATAATATACGAAGCGCATAATCAACTGCATATTCGTACAGGAAGTATATATATATATATATATATATATATATATATATATATATACATACAGAGTTAAATAAATAAATATACATCAAAATACTTTATGTTCTACGGGTTATATTAAATAATTAAATATATTTAAAATAATAATATACGAAACGTATAATCAATTGCATATTAGTACAGGAAATATGTATATATATACATACACACAATTAAATAATTAAATATACATCAAAATACTTTATGTTCTACGGTGCAAAAAGCTAAACTCACACGTAATCGAGTCTACATTCACATCCTGATTACTTTGTACTACACGGTAAAACCGTCCAAAGAACACTTCACCGTTCAAGTTATACCGATGCCTATACTCGACATAAATGGCTTTCATATCGTTCAATACTATTTTTGTGCACACTTTACATTCAGTTGGCAAGTTATCTTTAAACACGGCTAGAATACAATCAAAAGCACGCACAAAGCGGTCATCGTTAACCACAACATCATTATTAAATACAAGATATAAACACTCCTTCCCAATTGAGGGTTTTTTCTTAACTTCCCAAGCTTTTCAATCGTGAACTCTTCTTCACTCTGCATAGCGGCAATTGAAATAATCTTCTAAGTCGTAACGACAGCTTTTCATTATATAGAGGTACAGCTCTGCAGGGTGAACAGTGTAGGCAAGCTCTGCCCTGTACCGCTCAAGTGCTTTGTATCAAAGTTCAGGATATTTCGAAGAATCTAAACCTTTTAAATATGCATCCAGCTGTAGACCATTCTCGCCTTGTTCATTTCTATATTCGATTCGATAAATCCGTCGAGCAGATCGGTGTATGCGTATTCAAGAACCGTGTCAAAATAAATCATAATCGTAACACGAGCATCTAATATAGGCTTCAGCTTGCGGAATCCGACGATTTCAAACATTCTGTCGAAGATGAAGCGGTTTCGCGTAGGGACAAGAACGTTATTATCAGATGCATTCTTCCACATCAGTCGTATATCAATGCATGGTTGTTCGTTTTTATACACAACGTGCAAACAACGGCATATGAGGGGGCGTCACTAATCTGCTCTCTTCTTGTATCTACACCTGCAGGTATTTTATAACGGTCCTCTCTCCACTTATCAACTATCACGACGACTCTACTCATCTCCTCAACACTTAAATAAATAACATTACGTTTACTTGCTTGCCTGCAAATTGTTTCAAGTACATAGTTAATGGTGCCGGTTTCACGCCTGAACACGCGCAATGACTTCGTCACGGACACATCGTACGAGGCGTTGAGAATACTTCTCAAAGGAAGTTCCATCGTATTCGCACGTCCAGTCGGTTCAAGCTCTGAGATGACAATGAGCCACAGGTGCACGGATCGGCTCGACGGGCGGAGTGAGTCACGCTGATGAAACGTGTACGGGTTTGTTCGAACTCGTGTGTTTCGTGAGGTACAAGGGTGGGCGGCTTGCTGGGGGTAGCGAGTCACACCATAAACTGCTGAAGCGTGTACAGGCTTGTTCAAACACTTGTGCCCCTGGACAAACAGAATTTTCCGCTACATGAAGCAATACCAGTTTTAATGTTTTATCACTCACCAGACGTTCATTTCCACAAACTAAACATCTTCACAATCCGGTGCACTATTTGAGAGAAACATATGTCCATATTTATCATTTTTGTTTAACAAGCGATACTCGTCTCTAAAGTCTGTTAAAAACTCACACATCCCATTAGCCACAACCTCACGACAAGCCTCCTCATGATATATATTAACATGATGTAACATGGCATAATATCGCTTGTCACACCACTCATCAACAAGACTCACTATCCATAACCGTTGCTTATCTTCTGAACGTGTTGCTTCTTCTACTTCGCGATATGTGAGCCTTTATAAAGGTTAGGTCTACAACATACTGCAATACATCGTTTGTACTACGAAATCCTACAATGCCCTCGTCAGAATACCCGTAGAGTATTTGAACATCTTGGTCCTTCGCACGGCTCAATGTAGCCTTAAAAGTATTAAAGGAGGGGGAATAGGGAGTTTTTCAGTATCCACCACATCTTGGCACTTTGCAGAATACCACTTCATAAATGTTGAACACGCAATATTTAAGGTAGCCATTACTATTTTTCTTCTACGCGGGAGAATACACGTCTGAACTCAAGGGTATGCAGAGGTCAACTGAGTACGCAGGGATAGAGATATGCTCAGGTAGTGGCAGGAGTCACGTTGCCGATCTTACAGTGGATGGAGCTTGGCTTTTTACTGTACACACACACGCACGCACGCAAAGGAGAAAATGAAACCTTAACTGAAACAAATATACGTGATAAAAAAACATATCAGTACACATATATATAAATACAATCAAGGATTAAGGTAGCCAAAGGGCACGGTATCATAGGTACCAGGCACCTGGTAACGTTTCCTATAGGTGTTACGGCATCCCTTCGTGCCTCTAAGTTCCTTTACACCCCCAGTTTCTGCGCCCGAAAATTGTGCGTATCCACAGTCAGTTGGGGTAGCTGGTCACCCTGATCTTCCAAGCACACTAGATCCTTCAACGAGTCAAAGTTAACGACTCGACGGTTCGCATGGTTAAGCGTGATACCCTTAGCCTTCACGATATACTTCATATCATCCTCCACCCTCACCCGTACCCCATAGGTTTTTGGCCCTGTTGACACAAACGAGTCTGCGTATGCACCATCACCATACTCATCCTTGATCTCGTCAGTTATCTCTCCGAGGAACTCCCCAATAGCGAGCATGTATTCACCTTCCCTCGCTGTGAAAATCACGCTATCTGTGTCAGCGTAGAGCACCCTCCGTCCAAGAGAGTGCAATAGACCCCAAAGTTTGATGCGGGCGTAGGTCGGTGTGAAACTGGCTACAGGTATGTTTGTAACCCGTGAGGTATCTGTGGCCAGTTCGGTGATACTGTACTTTATTATGTAAGTATTACCTACATTCACGATCTCCATAACCTCTTTATCGGGAGCGTTGACATAATCCCAGACTTCACTATAACTTTGTGCCAAATGGACGTTCCCTTTGCCAGTATTCTGTACAAATTTCCCCCAAAGACTGGTTAGGCATAACTTTGCACTAAAGCGCTTGCCAGGATTCTTAACAATTTGGGATCGGTCAAGTGTATACCTTCATGGGCACGGTAACGCTGAATATAAGCCGTTTTTTCATCTTCGCTATCAACCCCTCACGAATATCCTGATGCTTCTACTTTATCCTTCAAAAAAGCGTTTATATGTGGTGTGAAAAGGTTGGGTAGCTTCTGAAACCTCCACACCTCATGTATCTTCAATATTCTATACCCATGGCGAAAGGCTAGGGCCAGCTCAGGGCTTGAATATACGCTTCTGATCTTACGCTGGTTGGTTGTATGGTCACAATCACCGTTGTTCTCTTTTGCGCACTTTACGCACAAGGGAAACATGAGCTTGTGATCTATGACGACGGGTAAGATCGGCATCCATAAATCGCGAAGGGGGAGCACATCTACGAAAGAGAGTCCAAAGTAGCGCTCATTCAAGTTAGCTGAAAACTCCTCGATGGTTGGTATGGTGAGACCCACCATTTTTTCAGGTGCACCTACGGGGTACGGATTGTTCCTCCTCACGTAGGGGTATAAAGAGCAGAAGTCGTAGTAGTGGAGTTTCACGCCCTCCGTAGGCGGAAAGTATAGCTTGAATGGGTTTGTGTGCCCTCCAAACAAGCTGTCACCGCATTTGAGGGGGTCCAACGCCATTGAACGTTTGATGGCCCTTATTTCTTCACGATACTAGGCATCTGTTTCCATCCGTGCATCCTACTCATGCTCCCACAGGATTTTGTGAGTGAACTGGGAGCCTATAAGTTGATCACGGTTACGGATCCATGCGAGGCTGTCGGCGGGGGATTTTCCATTAAGGTTCCCTGTGACGGCACATTCAGCGCGCGGGCATCCATGCCACCAGCAGCCGTTAAAGGAATACACAGTCTTCTCACCAGTGGCTGGATCCTCACTTAGGCCGTCAACCCCAAAAACACGACCATTGACCTTAACGGGTACTTCACCCGTCCGGGCATGTTTTATATATAACCCCAGTCTGCTCTGTAGGTGTATGAGCTAGTAAATAGCCTTGTGCCAATAACTGCGAGGGTTGTTTCTGTGAATGATTGCTAAGGTGTCTTTAGGCATGAAGTTATTCTTGAACACTGTAAAACATAATGATGCGATCGTGGTCGCAACTTGCAGCTGATCGCACTTGAAACGGGTTATATACATCCTTCTAAAGGCTTGAAAGTATCTTCTAAGTACACGTACGTCATTCACGCAATAACGTTCACATTCATTGGCTATATTGTATGGATTAGCTTCATTAAAAATGTTGTAGTAGCGGTCAAAATCTTCACGCTCACTATCCTCATGTTGGTGTAGTTGAAGTAATGTTTGGGTGGAGGTAGCCCTACGTAATTCAAAGTTTCGTTAGTGAGGAATGTGTAAGGAAAATACCCTTTTGAAACATCAGCGGCTACGCCCATGACCTTGGCAGCTTTGCTAATTTACAAGGTGTGAACAGGGTGTCTTTAAACTGTACATTACCTCTTATCTGCATCTGTATTTGTTTGTTGCCTCTTTTCAAGGGATCACCTGTAAATATCGCAGACGACTCGTGCTCAAGCAACTCCTTTTAAAGGAACTGTGTGTCAAATTTCGCCCCGTTATGGGTAAGAATATACAAAGTCATTTTTTAACTTGTCCGTTAATTTGACAATATAGGATACAAAGAGTTTCACAGGGCTGCCGTGTGCATTCGTTTTAAAAACGTTTGTCCGTTTTCGACATTTTTGGCACTCATCACACTCGAACTCCATGCACTCATAACAGAGAGTCTGACTTACGAGTAAATGTGGAATGACCTCTTTGGTTTCAGCCTTCGTGTAAGTTTCTATATCGTAGTACACGGTTATACAAGGACTATTTTTAGGTTTAGCATCTTTCATATAACATACATGCTTCACTCCATCCGCCTTATATTTTTCATGACATGTAGAACAGTGAATTTCATCGTATTTATGTTTGAAATTCCCCCAATTATCCATCATGTGAAACATACCGCACTTACAAATCCTCATTTTCCTGCAAGTGCCATTTGATTTATGGAGTTCAAAGCATTTATTATTGAAAAATGTACGTCTATACACATAACATTCCCTCTTCTCGGGTTCTACTACCTGACTTTCACATTTGGGGCTTTTACACTGCTCACATAGCATGTAGCAATCTTTGCAATGTTTCACTATATCATCAGCAAACTCGATCAACCCTTACACAAATCATGATGCTTTCCATATTTTCGACTTTTATCATAACTGGCGTAGAGAACCTTTATGTTACGGATGGGGGGATGCGATGTTCCTGACAATCCTAAAATAAGTAGAGGTCTTGTACGATCTCTCACGCTGCTTTTAAAAACATACATAGTCCTACGACGATCATCCATTCCAAATACGACTATACGTGCATTCATTTCCTGCTCGGCCCTTCTCAGTTCTTCACGACCCATATGACACTCAAACTCAAGCTTACAATCTGAAGCTAGTTTCCGGGCACGCTGCACAACCGTGGGCAGCCAAATTTTTTGTGTCCAAGTATTTAGCATAGTGAACATATGAGCTAAAATTATTGCTATAAAAACACAACCACGATCGACGTTTAAATGCTTTCTGTAAATAACTGGAGAATTGAAATTAAGAGTATAAGGTGTGGCACTATGACTCGCAAACCGGAATACTCTGTCAATATCTACCATGAAGTTGTCCATATTGAAGGATGTACCACTTTGAGAGGTTTTCATTATACGCCCTAAGATATATTCTATATCTACAGTCGGTCATTATACAGAAAATGACATGGCCTGAAGTTGAATTAAAAAATACATTTTTCTAGTGTATTTTGGTGTGCTCTGTTCAAATATAACCTTCATTTCCTGTGCAAATCAAAAGAAATATGATTTTCGGTTCATTAAATTAATGCACCAAAAATCATATATATTTTCCATTTGCACAGGAAATAAAGGTTATATTTCAACAGAGCATACCAAAATATACTAGAAAATGTATTTTTGACTACCTAACCTAACTAAACCTAACCTAACCTAACTAAACTTAAGCTAACTAAACCTAACCTAACCTAACCTAAGAAATCAAAATAATACACTATTTTTACCTTGGATTATTCTTGAGGTGGATAAAGAAGGGCAGCTTGTTTAAGAAAATGATGAAGTCGGCGTGTCCGTGTGTGGCTGTTAATGAACAGGTAGCGGGCAAAGTACTAGGAATAATTATGGCTTCTATTCCCAGCCCTAAATACCCACTTCTTCACGTCTTCCCAAAGTCTCTCGATATTCTGTGTGTGAGCTCTGCTTTCAGGGTCGACGAAGTTCTGGGAATGGTTTACCGTAAGAGGAGTATAACCTAATTCTAATAGAGTACTGTATGGCCGCCAACAGTCACTATGCACAATAGATCCAGGTTTGATATATTTGTTGATAAACGGAATGAGGGTTTCTGCCTACCGATCCTTCACTGGCACTATAAATTTTTTCTTCGAGACCCTCTCAATACCCCCAAAGACCCACACTCCCTTCACTAAACGACCCCGATTATATTTCGTTTTACCAAATTTACTTTCGTCGATCTCACAAACTATGCCTGGTCCGCCGATTGGTTCTTGGTTTACTAGCCAATTATTCGCGACCTCAGAACAAAAAGATTTCCAGTCCACTGCACTATGAGACGTGAGTTCTAATTCGTCTTCCACAAAAGATTGGCACAAATATTTAGTTAGAAACACATTTACGTAGAGAAGATTTTGCCATGGTTCCATGTGCACCTTGTCAAGCCATGTTCCTTTCCGAATGGTACAAAGAAAGTTACACCTGACAACACGCTTATCTTTCGGATTTGTCTTTTACCGGTTACAATAGAAAGCCTGACGATCTTCGCGATAGTAACAGGGTTTAGAACACTTAGGACAGTTTCGACTTTGGTAGCACACCATGCAATTGAAAACATTTGATTGATTCACTATTATTATGGCCAAAACGTTCTATGGCATTTAAGAATGAAACAGCACAACCTTCACACGTGGACATTTTAGGGAACTAAAACTTATGAAGGGGTACGCGAAATTACCATTTCAGAAGATGTGATTCACTATAAAAATGTAACTTGTAATTTTTTTATAATCTTGCATTTGCACAGGAAACGGATAACATTAAGAAAGAGCGTCTAAAAATACATTATATAAACTTAGTTTCCATTGCCGCGGCAGGCCATGTCACTTTATGCATTTTGACCCTACAGTCGCCGAACGTCTGAACGGTATTACCACCCAAAAATCGTACCCCTCATCTGACCCGAACCTGAAGGATAACCTCGTTCGGACTTCACGTTCGTCGCGGTTCTGAAGGGCAAACTCCACAATACGTTCTACTACGCGCCGCAGTCCGTTGGTATACAGGGATCCAGGGTCAACCCTGACCACGTACCGATTTCTAGTCAGGGTAGGGGTGGGGGTAGCGGTGCGCACCAACTCGAATGTTATACCATCCTCCACAGTATGAGAAGCTGTTGTGGAAGAAGTACCCGGAACTGAATAATGGGGCATATTTGAGGAAGGTACTATTGTGGGGGTTGTGTCGTAAGACGTTGAGGGTTCGGGATCTATTACTGGGGGTCTCACAACCGGAGCAATCCTGGCACGCTTTATACCTGACGTGGAGGGTTCTTCATCATGCTTCCGCTTTGAACTGTCGCATGCTACAGGTGTCGCTGGTGAGGGTTCGTCAGCGGGGAAGGGTTCTGTAGCTGCACGGTCATCGGGTTCGTCTGTGATATCGATGATGGGGTGCTGTACATCGTTGTCATTCACGGTTCTGTGGGAGAAGAAAACAAAATATAAGGAACAGCACTCAAAATTTGTAATATTTTGTAAATGACCCACTTAGGGGTGTGACGTGTTAGAGATGGAATCTGTAGAAAAATTCAGGTTCACAAGCCCATCCACGTGTATTATATCTGGCCCTACAGGATGTGGAAAAACTGTATTTATGCTTAAAATCATTAAAGATAAGGGGGAGATGTTCTCAAAATTTGTGCATAAAGTAATATGGTGCTATTCGACGTATCAGTCAGTGTTCAACAAGTACTAAGATGAAATTTTGTTCCATAAGGGTGTCTATGACGTTAATTAGTTAAAAGGTAATGAGCATAGTTATTTAATTGACGATCTCATGTTGGAAATGGATAAAACGTCTGCCGAGATATTTACAGTGTTCTCCCACCATCTTAACATAAGCGTATTCTTCATCAACCAGAATCTATTTTTCAAAAGCAGATACATGCGCGATGTGTCGTTAAATACACAATATCTAGTCTTATTCGCACAACGTAGAGATGTGTCACAAATTGGGGTATTAGCCAGTCAAATGTTCCCGAATCAGCGTAAGGAGTTTTTGGAGGTTTATAAAGAAGCTACAAGTTAGAGTTACGGATATTTGCTTTGTGACCTTCATCAGCGAACCTGAAACGGTGTATATTCCAGAACGACAAATAGGCTGAAGAAATACCGTGAATTAATAAAAATCTATCAATGATTGCCCCGGAAACTGCAACAGATGTTTGTTAAAAATATCGAGTCGGACTTTTTAAAATGCATCTGTGAAATCTGTCTTAATGTTATAAAATGTAATGTGCCACTGAAACCTCCTCAGAAGTCTCGCTTACGTCGTTACAAGAACATAATACGAGCGCTCGCTCATAAAAGTCAAACTGTGGGTAAGAAAAAGTGAATTATTGTACAAAGAGGAGGATCATTCCTACCCATCTTATTTTCAGTTTTCGGTCCTTTACTGACTAGATTAATATAATGAAGAAGGTGGTAGTGATTCCGCAAGAGGTGAATGCTTCATTGCAAAATTCAAAGATTCCAGACGCGGCTCTAGAACCCCGTTAAAGTAGTCTTAAAAGAATGGAAAGCGAGTTGCTAGCCCTATTAAACTGAAAAGTCACCTGATGAGAAAAGGCTTTTGTACCAAGAGGCTCTGCAGAAATTTCTTCATGAGTACGAAGATTATAAGAATCCGACAGAGCTCCCCGTGGTTATTAGGCACAGCGCGAGTAGTGCCGAGCATGGCGACACAGGACCTGGCCCCGACTTTAGAGATGACCAACCAAAGAACAACGGAACACAACGAACGTGTGCTAAAAAACAGTCTCCCACATACATTGAGGAATAAAGGCTTATGTCTTTATAGCCTATTGAGTGAGGACCCCATCATACAGTGGGCCGATACAGGCGAGGTCATTGTTGAAGGAGCAAGGGTACAAGGATCCAATATCGTTGATATTGTTCATGATCTGGTGAAAAAGTGGGACAGACCCTCACCAACAGGATGGAAGCATATTAAAGCAAGACTACAGCAAATAAATGTCCCCAAAACATTGATAGGTAATCTGAATAGGTTAAAAGACCTGGATCAAGTCTCGAATGTGTCACAACTGAGTACGCCATCGTCCCCAGCAGCAGCGTCTCTGAAGAAGAGAAAGAAGAAAACAAACGGCCAACCTTATCCACGTGTCTCTAAAATACGCAAATGGCTAACATATTAAGTAAACGCTATTATGATATTTCTAACCACGCCTCCTATGATGGCGTTAATAGACTGTACAAAGGTGTTTACGTTGTAGGGAAAAAAGACGTTGAGCGGATTTTGCGGGAACAGGATGCTTATACACTTCATAAACCGGTGAGAAAAAGGTGTGAAACGGCCAAGACAACCGCGTATTCGATTGACTCTCTTTGGCAAGCGGATTTAACAGACATGCAAAGATATTCAGTGTATAATAACAGATACCATTACATCCTATTCATAATAGCTGTATTCTCTAGATATCTGTGGCTAATTCCCCTGAAAAATAAATCGCCTGAAACAGATGCTAAAGCGAACAAAACGTTGCTGTTAAAAGAAGAAAGGGTTCCTGGCTATTTGTGTACGGATATGGGGAAAGAATTTATAGGTCGCGCTTTTCAGAACAGGCTGACAGAGTTTAATATCAGTTACTTCACTAGCAGTTCTGTACATAGGGCCTCTTTAGCTGAAAGAATTCAACGTACCGTAAAGGAACGCATGCATCGCTATTTTACACATAAAACACATAAAGATATATAAACGTTCTCGGGTTATTCGCATCATCATACAATCGTCCACACCACGGTACGATTGGCACAACACCTAACGAAGTTTTAGAAAGAGGTGCGCTGCCAGAGGTGAGAAGAGATAGAGCACCTCCACCACACTCTACACATTTCAAAATCAATGATTATGTAAGGCTATCACGTTCGGGAAATAAATTCGCGAAGGGATTTGAGCAAGGATGGACACGTGAGACTTTTAAAGTTCGTGCTATGAGACCTAAAGGCGAGGTAATGATGTATTACGTTGAAGATTTGAATGGAGAAGAGATCGCTGGAGGCCTTTATCGCGAAGAGTTGCAGAAAGTGACATTTAATTTAGGAAAACGTGTGTTTAAAATTGAAAAAATTTTAGGCAGCAAAGGTTCAGGAAAGAGAAAAATGTACCTGGTGAAATGGCTGGGTTATCCAGAAAGCTTGAACACCTATATAAAATCTGCTGCAATAATGAAGCTTAATTAGTATGCAACATGGCGCCTAGCCACTTCTATGTCACACTTCCGTCCTCTTCTTCTCTGTCTGTACATCTTAACAACACCCTCGCCAACTTTGTGACAGAACTCCACGGACCCATTGAATTGGAGCGTGATTCGTATGAGGTGGGTTTATGTGAACTCCAGTTAGTCTCCAAATTTTTTACTATTGAAAATGAGCAAATCATATTTCTCAACCTTAGAAGAATCGATGAGTGCGAAAAATTAGGCATAACCTTAAACAATACTATGCGATCAGTACTGTTCGGTGAGGAACAGTACTGTAGCAGAAATGTGTCGCTAGGAATCGGGCATTATGATACAGCCATGGACATTGTGACGGGGTTGAACAAGAGTCTTGAAAAGTCGTACCTGACAAACGATTTACTTTTTGAAGTCGTAAACATAGACACGCCTGCATGCATATTGAAGTTAAAATCAACGCTTAGTAGAAATATTAAAGATAAAGAGCTGTTCACAATTGTGGCTGAGGGCCGATATAGCGCAGCTCTCCAAAGAGATACCTTTGACGAGGCACACCATGACTTGTCCAGCTTAATGTATCAATTGAAGATGGAGAAATTGGGCGAAAGCTCTCGCCCCCAGACACAGACATGTGCTATATTTACAGCAATATCGTAGGGCACCAATTTGTTGGGGACACCCAGGCGCGCCTGATCCGCATTGCACACATCCCCAACCATAGAGGGAAAAGTTTGAGCATCACATATGACAAGCCCCATTATGTGAATGTTGCGACTAATCTATTAACCAACATCTCGATATATATAAGAACGATTGATGGAAAAATTTCACATTCGGTGATGGGAGCTTAACAGTGAAACTACACTTTCGCCGTTTATAATGACCCGAAGGCCATTCTATCGAAGAGTGAGATACCAGCGTGGGAGTGGACTTGGATCCATTTTTTCATCCATACTACGCACCACTGTCCCACTGTTGAAAAGGGGTGTCAGGTACCTAGGGCGGAAGGCGTTACAAACAGGTTTTAACGCGGCAGAAGACATAATGGGTGGAACTAAGCCTAAAGAAGCTCTAAAAAAACATTTAAAACGTACACGGGACGAAATCATCAAGGATGCAAAGAGAAAAATGCGTGTGGCGGAAAGAAGAGATCTGCCAGGAAGAAGGAGTTACCATCACGTGGCGCTATACGTAAAAGGAAATAAAAAAAGTGCTCTAAGCGTATGAAACCTATGGCTGACCATTTTCTTAACTGATATAAGCTGCGGACACTACTCTCACGAATCATAGGCTCACTAATACTTGTCGAGAGAGGTGGCACTATTTCTGACTCGTCATGGCGCGTTTTCATCCAGATCAAAAAAAAAA